>SNQJ01S0030239.1:94558-105152 GCA_010110895.2 Picea sitchensis | reverse complement strand
ATATATATATATATATATATATATATATATATATACCTATTGACATGGATAGTGTCAATACTATGGAATCCATATGATAGTTTACATGGTAAACTATATGTATGTATATCATTATGGACAAGTGCTAATTGTTATGGATAGACTATATGATAGTCTTTACTCTATATGATAGTCTTTACTCTTTAGTACTATAATTTTTGGATAGCATGACTTAACACAAACATGGTAGATATTCTAAGGGAGATGATAGCCCTGGTCGCAATTGTATTAATTACCAATAAGTATATGATTCCAAATCCAACAGCGACAATAAATCTACTTTTCTTATAATAAAGGAAATAAAGATATGTTTTGATCAAATGTTGAAGAGTCAAGGAGTTTTAATGTCCCCTAACAAAAAATTGTTTTTATTTGGGAAATTTGGGGTCCAATACACAAATGTTTCAACAACTCCACTTAATCATTAAGACGGGATCTCGCTGCAATTTCACATTTTCCACTTCACAATGGAACGTCTTTCTATAACTTAACCTTCATTATTTTTTTGATTTGTAATGTTGTATGGGTTGTGGGGTCTACTATCCAACTAGTGGATGTTGGTTGTCTTAATCACATGAGAACAAATATGGGTTGGAACCTTGCCTAAAGTCTACAAGTTCAATTCTTAATAACCTTTAACTCATACCCAATCCTCATTAGCTTTATCAAATACCGAAATATGGAGAGTGGAACCACTCATCTACGGGTCAGACAACCATCCCTACGTTTGATCACTTTAACACTAGAGCCTACATCCATATAATCCTGATAGTTCAGAATTTAACCAAAACCTTCCTGATAGGCATCTGAAAATTATTTTTCAATGGACTTTTAACAAAGTCCATATCGAGATAGTAAAATATCCAGGTACAACGAAAGTGCCTAAATTCAACTCACTTGCTACTCAATCTGGTTTGTAATTCATTTTGATTTCTTCATCATCTCTCAATTTACACTCTGATCTCTAATCTTTCTATGTCAATAATCGATGCTTTACCATACTCCTATTCTTTGATTAACCTTAATCACAATCTTATACACCTGGAAAACACCATGCTTTCATTAGTCCTTCAAATAAATAAAAGCAAGGAATGTGAGTGAATGGTGCACTCTTTGATTGAAACATATATGTCCTGGACATTATAATAACGACTATGGCTTACAAGGCTTTTCACTATCTTGCTTTTAAATTTAAAGTGACATGATAATAAAACCAACACATATGTGACTTATAAATGGCATAATTTTGTGGTCACTAGCCCTCTAACAAAGACAACAAATGAGTGGACATATACAACATAGCAACTTATTTTATTGTTTGGCAACATACAACACTTATTTTAGTACCTTCTAACTCTTATTTCATATTTAAACCCAAATCAAAAAATTTATTAAACATTATTGCCGTGGAACATGCACTGTCTTTGTGTGGCATGTAGAATAAACAGCCACAGCCATGAACATTAGGAGCTGATCTTCCTGGCATGATGCCTACTTCACTTAAGCATGCATGAAATGCCGCTGAAAACGTTATGTGCGTCTGTAAATATTAATTATAAGATAAGGAAACATGCTTCATTACGATGATTTCTAATTATTATATAAAGAATCTAATATATTTAGTAATCTGCGGCGTGAAATAACTTGGATATAAAGGGACATAAAAAGTTTTTCTATTTAATATGGCGTCATTGGCATGAGATGCCAATTCGAGGATAAGAACACCCATATAATATTTAGCGCCCTGAACCTTACCTGGTCCCTGATATCTATCCCGCCCTCCTTTTAAATGAACGATTGTCTCGAAAGAAACAAATCAAAGCTTACGCACTCAAAATAATATCCTGAGAGTTACCCAGATTTTCTTTGAAGTTCCGGATCTCATCTCACATTCAGCACAGTCGTAGGTATCATCTCTATTATGATGTCCCGAATCTTTCAATTACCAAACGATTCGGAGGATATGCTCGTAAAGGCCACCACGTTTTCTAGACACTTCAAATCTGAAGTCGATTTCGTGGAAAACAATGTAAATGTACAAGAAGATCTTCTCGGGCAAACTAATTCTCCTGATACAGTTCTATGCATGGATGCATTGGGGAGCAAACGATTCAGCAGTAGTCCCTCTCTTCAAATATTAGCAGATATTGAAGATAAAGATAGTGATGAAGAACTGGGGAAAGCCATCGAGGAGGATTACTCCTCTGGAGATTTGGATGAGAACGACATCATAACCTACACGCTAAATAAAGAGGCTGAAGATGAAATCGACCGACTGATGAGCAAATTCAAGAGATTTGTCATGAAAATCATATATGGTGAAACTAGGGCTTTACATGATGGAACCACTCGTGTGGAGAATGATCTAAAATTGAAGATAGCAATGATCGTAGTGAACTGCAACTCGATCGCTTCTAACAGTTACAGCGACCGCTCATCCTGTGAAGAAAGAAAATCTCTTATTTTGGAGCCGACGAATTCCCGTTTTGAATCGAGACAAACTGATGCTTCAAAAGAGATTGAAACTCCCCAAAATGATCTTGGACACTCAAAGTTACCGCTTCCTCCTCGCCTCAGGGAAGCCTCTTACAGAAATCCACTCCGTCTCAGCTCGCCCCGCAAGGATTTGATTSAGTTTCCACCACCAAGCTGTTTCGGAGAACTTTTCACTCCCAAAGAATCGCTGGGGCGAAATAGCATGCACTCAGCACTCTCTAAAATCGTGAAAAAACAAAAGGAGATTTCGGTAACATTTWCTCTTTCTGCAACAAAAGCCCTTGTTTATGCACTCTAWTGGAGAGATTTTGTTGTTTACATTTTTAACTTTTGACTGTTTAGAATTCTAAAACTCGTCAATGCTCCTCTGGGATTTTAGGTTAAGTTATGGCGGAGAAGTCTATATTTGATACGCGAGTATGGAAAACTAGAGGTTTATACTCCATGCGGCTTCTGAATTTATATTTGTTTTCTCCATTTTGTCTGTCGTAACAACTACTTTACTGACATTTTCTGCATGTTTTCCCTCAGTTCCCAAGTCATCAATGTCTGTGTCCGGCTGTTTATGGAGACCCAGATTGCAGGTATGGCATACTGATCACATGAAATGCTTGCTATAGTCTTCTTCGTAATTGAATTTTTATACGGTTTGATTACCCCCATATATATATATATATATATATATAATAATAGGGTTTATTTATTTATGTTTTATATTGTTATGTTTTAAAATGCAAATAATATAAGAGATTGTTTTTCATTTTAAGCCACTAAATATGGAAGGAAAGCTTATCCACGAACCTTCAGCGCCAAATAGACTTGTCATAATATAAATGGAATTTTGATACTCAGACAGTTTTAAATTAATGTTATTTATTTTGAATTTACAGGAAATTAACTGTTTAGTGCTTAAAGTTTTTCAAACTAAACGTGCTAAACTAACAATAAAACGAAAAGGAGTACACTCATTTAAATCTGTTTTGGGACAATGTTGTTTAACAAGAAGTTATGGAGTCCGACGCTTTATTTGGTGTCCTTCATTTGTGAAAACCAAATGACCTAATTGACTTATTTTTGAAATTTTCTTTAGGTTTGTGGGATGGGGACAATCTCTACAACTCAAACTGAGGTCAAAGTGGGTGAAGTTCATGCAATCTCAGCGAACATTTTGCGGTTCAGGAAGAGCTTTAACTGAAGGATAGTGCATTTGTCCTTCCGCGAAGTTGTTGTCTTCTATTCGACCTATGAGATGAACTTGAAAGGGATGAATATGTTTGTTTAGTTGTGGTGTTGGGATGAGAACTTGAAATAGTTCTGATAATTAAAAATGTAAGGATGATTTTATTTTTAATTTGGAAGATAATCAATTTGTTAATTGAATTGGAATAATCAATTTGTTTAATTGAATTGAAGTTTAGTGATACAAATATTTTAAAGTACAAGATAGAATATTTGTGCTTTAGTATAATAATAGATTTATATTTTTAATTGAATTGAGTTATACTGATAATTGAGGAGGAGTACTTTTGTACTGTAAATGCAATCTTTTCACAAAATAAAATTTAGAAATAATCTTCTATTTAGAGTTGACTGCCTTATCACAAGAGTATAGATTCAATCCTTTTCGGTTTTGAACATAGGAGAAAACATCTGTTTTTAATCATTAAGACTACTCAAAGTACATATTAATTAGGATGGTGATTAACACATAAAATATGGATAACAATTAAATATATCTATCCAATGCCAACACTAAATTTACAGATAAAAACCTACTTAGTAGTACGATTTGCATAATTGCTTGCTACTTTTGTGTTATATTATTTTTTTCATTTACTTAAATTAAAAACCCAAAAACACAATTAATGTATAACTATCATTAACGCTGTTTATATTTAGCTTTTAGAATTGTGAAGAAGGAATAAAACGTGCAAAAAATAAATGACTCTGTTTAAATAGTTTATTTAGACTCGATTTTAGTTACAATTTTGTGTAAAAATTTTAAAAGTAAAACTTAATTAAAAATATGATTTACATAGTTTTCATAACCCCCTAAAATCCAAATGCTTAAAATTGCATAATGATTCATCAATTAAAAAATGTGATCTGCATGAAGGCGCTAAATTCCAATATGCTTCTAAATTACAAAGATTCAAAATATTCAAATTGCAGTTTTGATCAATTCGTTAGATTTTTTGATACCATGATTAGGGCCAAGGCAGTGGAAAATTACATATTATGAGATCAGCTATTTAGTGATGTTGGTCTGGCATTTTATTTTTTGGTTACATGTGTCGTAATCAATGGATAATGTTAATGTAGTGGGTGTGCAGTTTTAGCAATTACCTTTTTTACACATCATTTACTAAAACATGTGTTATTAAATATTTGTACATACCATTTAGTGCAGATTGGATTGTATACATTAATAAAAATCTGATTACTCTGTGGCTTGTTGCATAGTATTGTTCACCCATCATACAACATATCCATTAGGTTTTTCTAGGTTTTCCTTTCTTTTCAATTTTCTGTATTGAAAAGCATGCACTACTCCAACATAGAGTCATTAGATCTTCGTATACTGTTAGTCCATTAGATCTTTGTAAATTGTTGATCCATCTTACTCCACACCCAAAGGCCACTACTTTAGTTTTTTTTTTCTTTTTACTTTTTTATAATAAAAGGCATGAACTACTGCAACTTGAGCCATTAAATCTTTATACACATAAATGAAAATTTTATTATTATGATAATGTTTATGCACTTTACCCTCATAAGTCACGAGCCATTAAATAATTATATATAAAAATAAAATATTGATTACTATACAGCTTGGTGCATGGTGTTTTGCCATTTTATTTTTCTGTCAAAAAGAATTTAGTTTTCCTCTCATTTCAATAATTCAGTATCCAAAAGCATTGTTTGATTCCTATTAACTATTGATTACTCTACAACTTGGTGCATGGTGTTTTGCCATTTTACTTTTGGGCCAAAAGGAGGTTAGTTTTCCTTTCATTTCAATAATTTTCAGTATCCAAAAACATTGTTTGATTCCTTTAAACTATTAGAATATATATATATATATATATGTTAAATCTTATATATCCCAAATAAATTAAAGAAAATAAAAAATGTGATACATTATATTACATTCACCCAAATCATATAGTTTCTTGTCCACATGGATGCTTTTATAGGGTTAATCATTACCTTTCCATTATAACATATGTTATTTTTAGTAATAAGTGAAATTTTTTATTTTTTTAATAACAAAATTTTTATGAAAATTATTTTTTTCTAAATACTTTTAATTATAAAATTATGAATATTTTAAAATGTTTAATTTAAATATTTTAAAATTAAATTTTTAAATGTTTTTTATTATAAATTCTGATTACTTTNTTTTTTTAATAACAAAATTTTTATGAAAATTATTTTTTTCTAAATACTTTTAATTATAAAATTATGAATATTTTAAAATGTTTAATTTAAATATTTTAAAATTAAATTTTTAAATGTTTTTTATTATAAATTCTGATTACTTTAAAACATTTAATCTAAATGTTTTAAAACTTGAATTGACTGTTTTCTTGTAATTTAAATAACCATAAGAAAAATTGCATTTATGGTTTTAAGATTTGAATCCATTGTTTTCTTGTAATTTAAATAACCACTAAAAATTATTTACCCTTTTTAAAATATTAAAATATTGAATTGCCAATTTTTTACAAATCTGGGTTGTTCCACCACTCATTTATAGCATAAATAATATGGCTATAAAAATTTCCCATCTCTTTTAAAAGTGAAAATATAAGAAAAAGATGATATACCTTGTGCAAGACTATTGCCCTCATTCCATACTACATTATTTATAAAAAATTTCAACCTTAGTTTAGTCTCTGCAAAGCTAAATAATGATTCACCGATCAATGGACCATGTCTGCATATAATATTGTTATAATTCTTATTGCCCTCAGCGTAATGCATTTTATATAACTTTTTCAACCTTCCTTTCGTGTCTGCGAAGCTAAATAATGATTTGCGGATTCATGGACCATGTCTCCATAGAGTTAGAATGCCCTTCAAAATGTGCACCTCAATGTTTGATAAATAATCCGAATTACAGTTTTCTATGTAGTAAGAATTACAGTTTTCTATGTAGTAAATAAGCCTTGTAGTTTTTTAAGGTTTTTTTAAGGTAGAATTAAGTATTTTTCGGAAAATTATTAATGAAATGTTAAACTTTTTTAATATAGAATTTATAAATACTTTTTATATATATAATAGGTTTTTTATATAATAGATTTTTAATTAGCAACAATTAATTTATATTTGATTAAAAGTGGAAAATAGAATTTGTTAACTTATATTAATCACTTTTATAAAATGTGGTTGTTGCTAGTATTATATTAGTACAGTCACTAACTCGAGGTTCAGAATGTATGGTGCTACAGTAATTTCTTAATATGATTAGGTAAATGTTAAAAAATAAACAGGTTAATGGATGAATTCAAAAATACAAGTTATGAAGAGTAAATCACATTCATTGATTTGAAAGAACGACTAAGAATATGCCAGCATCTTCAATTGTTAGTCATCAAATTAGAATTTTAAATTAATCGTGCCCATTACCAATAGGTGTAGCTTTAGACGTAATTAAATTGCATTATTTTATAAATGCGACTGGCTGMTGATGCCGTTAATTTTAGGGTTTTGGGTATTGAGTGCACTGCGCATTTAGTCTTAAGGTTTTAATTATAACGCTCACTCATTTCATTTCAGCCCCATGGAAGAGATAGATCTCCAAGAGTTTCCTCAGCCATTTCAAATTCTCCTCTTCCTGCCATGCTTATGCATTAAATTGCAGGTCTGATTGAAACTTGTTAACGATAGTCCATGCATGATTTCGTAGGAGCTCGAAAGCGGTAAGTAACGCCATCGTTTGCGGACTGGAAACGATTGAAATGTCAAAGGACACAAAAATTTAAGAGGCGGAATCCAAAATCTCAGAGGACGACGCCAAAATTTCATGGGTTTTGAGTGCTGCCATGCTGGGATGCCCTTATGCATAAATGTGGTACCACTGGGATCGAATCTTGGACGGTATTTGCTTATCCTTTCTATTTTAAAGGGAATATTCATGCTCGTTCTGTCAAAGGTATTTGGGTTGCTGTGTGCATTTTTTTGTTGAATTTTCAGGTCTGCCATCTCTGATTTTAGCTCTGAGAGATTTGAAGGTCTGAATAAGGAAGTTCTGCGGGCATATTGATGCGGGTTCTGTTAAAGGCGTTTGGGTTGCTGTGCGCATTTGTTGTATTCTCAGGTCTTCCATCTCTGAATTTAATTCTGAGGGCTTTGCAGATCTAAATAAGTTGTGCGGTATCAGACTTAACTTTTTTTCTTTTACTCGCAGTCTGAACCCAATCACAGTGCTGATACAAATGAGGATGCCAACAATGCAGGCAATTTTAACGACATGAAGAAACAAAAAAACAAGTCTTCGATGTCTTGGAGTTTAGGTGACCCAAAAATGAAGTGAAGGAAGAGGGTTGCAAGCTACAAGGTGTATGTGATGGAGGGCAGACTGTTGTTACATAGAACTGCTGTTTAGGTGACCCTTAATAGCTTTCTTTACATCAACGACAAGTACATAGAAGTGCTGTCATGATGGTGATCCACTGAACGATTCTTACATTCATTCATTCTGTAAAGTTGAACTTTTGAATTTTACTGTCTGGAGTTTATGAAAGACCTTCTGATTTCCATTTTGAATTGAAGAATCCGCACTTGGCCGCGTTATTGGCTTTTGAGTGTTATTCATCGGGATCCTTCGAAGGATCCCGATGCATTTGAAGAATACATTTGGTGGCAAATCAAGAAGAATTTTTGCCAGTCCACCTCTTGATCTGATAATCAATGATGCAATGTTCAGCGTCCATCCATTCTATCCTTTTAATCGTCTGTAATATACGATAAGAGGGTGAACCTGGCTCGCTAATATTTTGAATATTGTTCTCCACCGGATTACTTTCTAGTCGGTCATTCTAGTTAATATTAACGCAAATATTCCTATTGCAGGCCAAACCTGCTGCTGTTCTGCGTCACACGGGTATTTTCTTTGTAACTACAACACGTTGAGACATGTTTTCAAATGTAAGCATTTTTCCTGAAATATACATTTCTTTCCGTTGATATCATAAAAAGGTTCTTTACTATACCACTACTCTGATAGTAGTGGTGCTCTTTTGATGACCACGGACTAGTGGCAAGTAAGCATTAACCAGAGCTGGGCTGGTTGATACAATTGTAATGGAAGGAGGCAGGGAAATTTATTATGAATGCTAAAACATACATCACGAATTGTTGTTACAACCTCTCTATTGCTTCACAAGTGAAGCATTTAAATACATATACAATTGTTATTGAAGCATACAATGAAATTTACTATGAACGCTAGAGCATTCATCAACTAATATGTAATGATCCCAAGCCATTATGCAAGGATCATCACTGTTTTGGTGTCTTTTAAAACGTTATTCATAAAATAGAGAAACCTACCTCAACAGATGGCCAAGAAGATATACAATAGATATGAGCTGCTACAAAATGCTCCCGCTAATACAAAAGATGCCTCCAAAGCCTGAATAAGAAATGAAGATCAATACAAGTAGATCTGAATGCTAAACTCTCGAGCTGAAGAATGTCATGCTCCAATAGAAAGCCGAAACCCTCAATAACTCGGGCCTGCTGTCAAAAGTGTCCAATCACCCTAAGAAATATGCCAACTGATAGATCGGGTTATGGTAAGAACAACCCAGGTGGCCAAATCTCCAAATCCACTCTCAAACCCTGTAAATCTAAACTCCTCCACTGAATGGTGCGCCCCACTGGATGAATGAAACCCTAGATAATTTGGCCCTGATGAAGGAGACCTCCAAATGCTCTGAAACTCCCCAGGAATGTAGATCGGGACATTGCAAGTCACTAGGTGAAGTCTCAGGGTCAGATCTGAAGTGTAACCCCTCCAAACTGACTAGAACTGAATCTCAAAAATGCCCTCCTTCTCTTCCTGTACTTGTGGCTATGTAGAACCCTCCTGCACTGATGTAGAACCGAGCTAGAATGGTGTGGGAGAGTATTGCATCTCTGAGACCAAGCTTTGGACAAGCTAGGTGGAATCTTTCACCACCGAATCGTCCTCTAGGGTTTGTTAAGTCAAAACCTTCAAAACCCCCAATGTTGGGCTCATGAGCTAGAAGCCAGATATGAAAATAAAATCATACATGAATGAATGAGAAGAGGCCCTTGCCTTTCCTTTATACTTTTGGCTCCCCTTGTCCCTCCAAAGTGAATTTTATTTTATTAATACTTAATTAATTAATTAACCTTTTTACTTTTGAAAAGCTCCTTATCTCTCCTTGTGGCTTCCCTGGCCACTGAAAGTCACTTCTAGCCATCCCATCCTGTAGTGTTGCTCCTCCCGATCCAATGAGATATTACACTGAGAGGTTCCTCCAAGCAATGCGCCCAAAATGACCTCTTCAGTGAATTCCATTGACTTATAGCTCAAAATAGTCAAAATCATGGAAATCGTCGGAATGCAACAAAACCAAAGCCAACATGTGTGGAATGGCTCATAATGATGGAATATGATGATAAATGCAAGATGGACCCCACAATGCCTCTCAAATACCCCTGTACTCGCTATAACATCCATCTGGCCACTCTGGTCATCATAAATATCTACACTGGGATAATGTCCCAAAGTGGGGACATTATAGTCCTCCCTGCTAGAAAATTGTTTGTCCTCAAGCAATACCCAAATCTCTCCAAGTAAAATACTAGGATCCCATGTCCACCTGTGGGGTACACAGTAGAACCCATCAAAAGACGAACAATAGTATACTCCACCCCCTAGATCCCATATCAGGAAGTGAACTGCAATACTCTTTGAAGCATAGTTCTGAAAGATATCACCCCTGTGAACCTCCTGTACATGACACATGGCCTCATCTCAAAATGAGTCCATCCTCCAAATCTCTACCAAGATCCACACGGC
>SNQJ01S0030239.1:65264-78886 GCA_010110895.2 Picea sitchensis | reverse complement strand
CTTTAATTAATTAATTAACCTTTTTACCTTTGAAAAGATCCTTATCTCTCCTTGTGGCTTCCCTGGCCACTGAAAGTCACTTCTAGCCATCCCATCCTATAGTGTTGCTCCTCCCGATTCCAATGAGATATTACACTGAGAGGTGCCTCCAAGTAATGTGCCCAAAATGACCTCTTCAGTGAATTCCATTGACTTATAGTTCAGAATAGTCAAAATCATGGAAATCGTCGGAATGCAACGAAACCAAAACCAACATGTGTGGAATGGCTCATAATGATGGAATATGATGATCAATGCAAGATGGACCCCACAATGCCTCTCAAATACCCCTGTACTCGCTATAACATCCATTTTGCCACTCTGGTCATCATAAATCTCTACAATGGGATAATGTCCCAAAGTGGGGACATTACATAATACAACAACAACTTAAAGTATTGCGATGACTCATGAACATTACCGTGCATTGCTTCACAAATGAGATATAAGTACATATAGGAGAATACTCTATAATACTCTTTTGGAAAGATCTAGGTGAGAAAATTTGTCTAGGTGGAATGTCCAAAAGAAACTAGATCTAACTAGAAATCAACCTCCTGATTCACAACAGAGATCATCTAAAGTTTTTTTAATTAGTGGGAGGAATAGTAACTACAATATTCTTGTTGGCACCCAAAGTTTTGCGTCCATTTTTGTTGCGCGCTCATCCAATGATTTTTCCAGGACCTAAGGAGATGCACCAAAGAATGCCATGGTCCAGGCATCACACAACAGTGTGCCAAGTCATAAGAAGGCCAAGGGCATGCCGATATGAGTTTTTTCAGTTCAACACCTCAATACGAGTTTTGTCAGTTGTGCCAGAAATCAATAAAGATCCCGCCGGAAGCAAGAAATGAATCACCGATATATCTCCCAAAATGATTAATTTCAACAAAAGATGAATACGTGGGTCGGCTAGAAGATGAACTGGCCAGGGTAGTTAAGATTTGATTTCTTGGAAGATCCCTAGAAGGTACAGAAGTGTGTGAAGCCATTAGATCATAAAACTGAGTGGAGCAGAATAGTGAAAGACAACGCTCCCCAACAGAAGAAGATATAAAATAGAGCTATGAGCTTGAAAAAGAGACTGCTTAATTTGGAAAGGAATCAGTACCAGATCTCTGAGTTAGCCTATGGAATTCCAATGTTGTGTGGAGAGGTCTCTTGTGCCTTGTATATTTTTGAATCTTAACGTTTAGTGCAAGGCGCATTTGTTGTATTCCCATTGTTTTTATAGTAATGAGAAGAAGTCTTATTCTATGCAACTCTATTTATCACATTTTTTATCTCTAATATGATGAAATAGGTTCAATTATAAAGATATATAAGTTATGTTCTATTATGTGTTTGTGATGAATGAGTAACACATGTGCATGTATTGTTTTAATTCTTAGTCCTTATTAGATTATCATATAAGAGTCACATAGAGTCCTTGTTAGATTATCATATAAGAGTCACATAGATTCCATATGCAGTTTGTTAGTTATGTTTGATCCTCCATGCCCAACATAAGGCCTTATGGTATCTGTGATCCTCTCTTCATCTTGGGAGAGACATTGTTCGACCTCAACCAATGATTGATATGTCTTGTTCTTTGGAGATTTTGATGAACACACTCTAGACAAACCCTGGGTCTTAAACCCCCTAGTGTTATGAAGGTCAGTGTGTGCATGCGTGTACTGAAGCAACAACACTGCATAGCTTAGCGCAAACAAATGTTCCCATTGCCCGAACCTGAAGTCTTGTTGATATTGATGAAAGAAAACAAAAAAGTGGTGGCGTCCATCTAAAGAGGAGATTCAAGAATAAATAGAACCAAAAGAGGATGTTCTTTCCCTACAAGAAACGAAAGGATTGTGAGTGAACACGAAAGAATGGAACGGTAGATATATTTAMTTTGATCTACATGAACTCTTTTGTGTAAAAATTCCATRTTTGTTGCATGAATGGTTAAAAATAGAAGAAAAATTTAAGTCATCTTTGTTACCATTGGAGGAGATAGCATGGGATGAAGTCAAGATTGATASTTTAAAGGCCTTGGATAAAAACTCGGGCCATTGATTCTTGGTTTTCCCGGGTAAAGAAAGGATATATTKTTCAGTTTTCTATAAAATATAACGATTATGTCAATGAGGTTGAAAGTAAGTTTGAAGAAGGCCCCAAAAARAAGATGTTRGAAGAGATAAACCTTTGGATCAAGATGTTGTTTGTAGAAGAAAGAATCATGYGCATGCGAGATAACCCTTTGTATCAATATGTTGTTCATAGAAAAATAATGATGTCCATGGATCCTGATAGGATGGTTGAGTAAACCCCCTAGTCTTGGGAGGTTTCTAGAAAAGGTGGGGAAAAAGAGCTAGAGTATGGATCGAGTGAGGAGGATCCAAGAAGTTGTTGAGATGAGTTGAGGACTTCAATGGACTTAGACGAGAAAAAGAGCTAAAATATATGCAAGAAGAGTTGAGTTGAGTAAAATAATTGAGAACAATTAGCCGAGGGTGCGCAATGAGGTGTGGGGTCGAGAATGAAGAGGAAGCTCACACCAGGCAGTGGTCTGGGAGAGGAGGTTTTTCCAGAGTGGAGAACATGCGAGGATAGACCTGTAAAGAGGCTTGGAACCGAAGATAGCAATAGTGACAATAGTGGTAGTGAGGGTCTCGGTGATTAAGCCCATACCCTTTGGTTGTTGCGATATTTCACAACCTTGAGAAGAGGAAGAGCACAAATGTGTTTTGCATGAGAGAAAATTTATAGTGTGCCAGTGGACTCAGAAGGGGAAGCTTCAAATAGTTATAGATTGACATGAAGAAACGTTGTAGCGTAGTACAATGGGGTGCCAATCTGATGGTATTTTGTCTCTCGATGTAGTGGTGGTACATTGAGTATCCCAATGAGTAGTGTGCAAAGAAGTTGTGTGTTGAGTAGAGAAACCAACTCTGTGCAAGGTGGTAGTGCACAGATCAAGCTAGGATATTAACCACATGGAGTTAGTGCACAGATCAGCCTAGAGGTAGGAGCGCATAGTGGTAGTGCATGTTTAGATCCAGAGGAGAAGGTGAAAAATGTGGATTCTCCAAACATGAAGGAATATGGACGTTCCCCTAGTGGTGTGGAGAAGAACTAAAAATGTTGGATGGTCTTGTGCAGTTGCAGCTAGATGGCTCTTTGGGTGCTCTCACAAGAAATTTCAGAAGAAGATGGTCTTACTGATCTGGATTATTTTCGACACCAAATGAGATCGGAGATATAATAAAAAAATGCATAGAGATATCACAGATATTCAATAATATAACAAAAATGTATCAAAGACGCAACCATAACACAGATACACAGTAATACACGATTTCTATTAATGATAGAAATGTACAGAGACTGTAAAAATACAAAGTGAAAGACTCGCTAGAATGGTGGCAGTTGATCTCTGAGAAGAGATGTGACGACTACTCGCATTCGAAATAAAATGATTACAATGAGGCTCTGAAGGCCTTTTTACAATAAACAGGAACGCCAAAAGTCCTAGACATCCAAAAACCTAACCCTAGGAGATGAAGTGCTAAAATTCATGTGGGCCCCATTTGGGTAATTTGGTGCATCAACTTCCTGGGGTCGTAACTTTTTGCATACGATCTCGAAAAACCTTCATTTGGGCCCTCAAAATGGCCCCAGAAGTTAAAAACTGCTAAAAATAGTAAATTGCCAAATTTGCCAGAAAACCTTTTTGAGCTAGTCGAAAAAGGTGGGTGGCCACCGATATCCACCTAGATCAATCCTCCCTCCTTAGGAAGCAATGGTCTCCATTTCATTGAGTTCTCGGGGGAGAGGGAAAAGCGTTTGTTGAATCTGCATCTTAGTGAGTTGCTTGCCTTTCTGGAGACGTCGCATTGCTAAGTTTGTGGAAGTCCATCATGAACCTGTTGAGGCTGAGGTTGTTCAACAAGTTGGGCTACATGAGAGGACGGTGTGCAGAAGGAATCTTTTCTCTTTGATGCAACCTTGTCGACCTGCTTATCTTGGATAGAAGGTGCTTGGGGCGAAGCTGTAGTGGTTGCAGTGCCCTTTTGTTTCCATTTTGAACAGATTTTGAAGAAGATGAATTTTGCAGTATGGTATACTACCTTGTGGAACTTTTTAGGTGGAACAGTAGTTGAAACTACCTCTGGTATTCTGTAGAGATGACCCCCTAGAGAAACAATGACACTACAGGGTCGAGACTCATAAACAACATGGAACCTCCACATATATGGTTGGCCCAAGAGAACATCACAGACATCTAGTGGGGCAACATCACATAATAACTCATCCTTGAAGGGTTGGATGCCATATGAAAATCGACATTGTTGGCTGACATGAAGATATCGTCCTTGGCGAAGCCACCTGATGTTGTATGGCTGCGGGTGTGGTGTTGTCGACAATCCCAACTGTTTGGCGACCTCTACTGAGATGAGGTTCTTCTGGCTTGTGCTATCAACAATAAAATGCAGTGGATTCCCCTTCACCCACATCTGTGAATGAAAAAGGCACTCCCCCTCTTCAAGATCTGCTGGTTCTTCTGGTTGAATTGTTGCAGTCGCGATAATAGAAGTGGGATCTGCGTCAATGATCTGTCCTTTACTAGTATTTTCAGAATCAGATTCTGAATCAAGGTTCAGCTCGTTGTCTTTGATCTCAAACACCAATGATTGTTTTGAGCGACATTCATCAGTGTTGTGCCAGGGGATTTTGTAGAAATCACACGATTTTTCGGTGTCCTTCTTTGTCTTCCCGTGACCCTTATTTTCATGTGACTTGGATTGTTTTTTGGGAGATTTTTTGTTAGGGACGTCTTTTTCATACTTTGGTTGTTGCATATTTGCAGAACAAAAATCCCATTTGTTCTGGTGCTTAAATTTCTACTCGATTTTAACATGATATTGATAGGCAGCACCAAGTGATGAGAAGTCCAGAAAATCCATTTTAGTTTGGATGTATCTGTGTAGAGCCCCACGATATTTCAGAACCAAATGTCGTTCGGATTCTTTGATACCCAACTTGGTGCGCAAGGTATGGAACGTATTGGAACTTCTTGGCCCCTCTCTTTCCACAATGTGGTCCATCTCATGTACCGATCCTCATAGTTGCCAATAGGGTAATATTGTTCCTTTACCGCATCCACAAAAAAATTCCAAGTGGGATCGACCCCTTATATTTCAGACTCCTCTGTGGAACTCTACTCCCAATAAGTTTCCCACCAATGTTTGACATAGGGGATAGATTTAAGGAGTGTGAAGGTGATATTTTCTTTGTTGGAAAATTTGTGAATAGAGAAATAACCTTCTAGCAAATTTAACCATTTGTCTAGGGCTTATGCATCTATCTGTCCTTCAAATACAGGAATATCAAAATTAACTTGTACCTTGAAAGGTGAGGTGCCTCCAAAGTGTTCTCTTGATGATTATGCATTTGTTGCTATCGGTATGCGTTGAAGGATGTGGGAAAAATTCTCCATCATTTCGTCCCTCTGTCGCGTGAGATCTTGCTCAATCAACAGACTGATAGGATCATCTGCTCCGTCATTTTTCTTTTCTTCTGCCATTGAGGGTTTCTTGGGTGTGCGAGAGTGATTTTCCTCAAGAGAGACAAGCTTGAGACCCAAATTTCTATACTCAGACCTTGTCGGGGACATGCACTGAAAAAAATGACCAAGAATAGCTTGCTCTAAAACCACTAATCTGGATTATTTTCGACACGAAATGAGATCGGAGATATAATAAAGAAATGCACAGAGATATCACAGATATTCAATAATATAACAGAAATGTATCAGATATGCAACCATAACACAGATATACAGTAATACACGATTTCTATTAATGATAGAAATTTATAGAGACTGTAAAAATACAGAGTGAAAGACTCGTTAGAATGGTGGCAGTTGATCTCTGAGAAGAGATGTGACGGTTACTTGCATTTTCAAAAATATGATTACAATGAGGCTCTGAAGGCATTTTTATAATAAATTGGAATGCCAAAAGTCCTATACATCCAAAAACCTAACCGTAGGAGATGAAGTGTCAAAATTCATGTAGGCCCCATTTGGGTAAGTTGGTGCATCAACTTCCCGGGGTCGTAACTTTTCCATACGATCTCCATTTTAGGCGTGTGATAGCCTGTTGGAAAGGTAACCTCAAGGAGATTCATTTNTAGGAGATGAAGTGTCAAAATTCATGTAGGCCCCATTTGGGTAAGTTGGTGCATCAACTTCCCGGGGTCGTAACTTTTCCATACGATCTCCATTTTAGGCGTGTGATAGCCTGTTGGAAAGGTAACCTCAAGGAGATTCATTTTCAGGGCTCAATCATGCATTTGGATATCATTGAGAACCTCGATCTCGAAAAACCTTCATTTGGGCCCTCAAAATTACCCCGGAAGTTAAAAACTGCTAAAAATAGTAAATTGTCAAATTTGTCAGAAAACTATTTTGATCCAGTAGGAAAAGGTGGGTGGCCACCGATATCCACCTGGATCACTTACCCTGATCCAGATTGTTTTGGCATGATATGAGAGAAAAGATATAATAAATAAATGCACAAAGATATAACAAATATCCAATAATATAACAAAAATGTATCAAAGATGCAACCATAAACATAGAGATACAGTAATACACAATTTCTATTAATGAAAGAATTGTACAAAGATTGTAAAAATACAGAGTGAAAGACTCGCTAGAATGGTGGGAGCATATCTCTGAGAAGAGATGTGATGGCTACTTGCATTCGCAAGAAGATGATTACAATGAGGCTTTGAAGTCCTTTTTACAATAAACAGGAATTCCAAAAACCCTATACATCCAAAAACCTAACCCTAGGAGTTGAAGCACCAAAAGTCATGTGGGCCCTGTTTGGGTAAGTTAGTACATGAACTTCCCAGGGTCGTAACTTTTGCATACGATCTTCGTTTTAGGTGCATGATAGCCCATTGTAAAGGTATCATTGAGGAGATTCATTTTGGAGGAAATATCAAAGGAACTTCCATATTTCTCCCCGTTTTCCCAAAAATGTCGTTTAGGGCCTCAAAATGGCCCGAGAAGTTAAAAACTACTAAAAATAGTAAATTACAAAAATTACCAGAAAACTATTTTGAGCAAGTTGGGAAAGGTGGGTGGCCACTGATATCCACCTAGATAAATGCTCCCTCCTTAGGAAGAAATGGTTTCCATTGCGTTGAGTGCCCGGGGGAGAGGAAAAAATGTTTGCTGAATCTGAATCTTGGTGAGTTGCTTACCTTGATGGAGACGTCACCATGCTTAGTTTGTGGAAGTTTATCATGAACTAGTTGAGGATGAGGATATTCAACAAGTCGAGCTACACAAGAGGATGGTGTGTAGAAGGAATCTTTGTGCTTTGCTGCAACCTTGCCAACCTACTTTTGTTGGATAGAAGGTGCTTGGGGCGAGGTTGTAGTGGTTGCATTGTCCTTGTGTTCCCCTTTTGAACAGATTGTGAAGAAGATGAATTTTGTAGTATGAGATACTACCTTGCGACATTGTTTAGGTGGAACAATAGTCGGAACTACCTCTCGTATTCTATAGACATGACCCCCTAGAGAAAAAATGACACTGCGGGGTCGAGACTCATAAACAGCATGGCATCTCCACATATATGGCTGGCCCAAGAGAAAATCATAGACATACAGTGGGGAAACATCACATAATACCTCATCCTTGAAGGGTTGTATGTTGTATGACAATCGACATTGTTGGCTAACATGAATATCTCGTCCTTGGCGAAGCCACCCGATGTTGTATGGTTGTGGCTGTGGTGTTATCAAGAATCCCAACTATTTGACGACCTCTTCTAATATGAGGTTCTTATAGCTTTCATTATTAACAATAAAATGCAGTGGGTTCCCCTTCACCCACATCTATGAATGAAAAAAGTGATCCCCCTCTTGAGGATCTGTTGGTTCTTCTGGTTGAATTGTTGTAGTCATGACAATAGAAGTGGGGTCTTTGTCGATGATCTGTCTTTTACCAGTATTTTTAGAATCAGATTTTGAATCAGGGTTCGACTCCTTGTCTTTGATATCGACCACCAATGATTATTTTGAGAGACATTCATCGGTGTTGTGTCCGAGATTTTGTGGAAATCGCACAATTTTTCGGTGTCCTTCTTTGTCTTCCTGTGACCCTTCTTTTCCTGTGGCTTGCACTTGTTTCTGGAAGAGTGTTTGTCAGGACCTTCTTTGTCATACTTTGGTTGTTGCAATTTTGCAGACCTGAACACCCATTTTTTCGGGTGCTTAAATTTATGCTCGATTTTAACTACATATCGATAAGCAATGTCGAGTGATGATATTTCTAGAAAATCCATTTCAGTTTGGATGTATCTATGTAGAGCCCCATGGTATTTCAGAACCAAATGTCGTTCGGAGTCTTTGTTACCCAAATTGGTGCGCAATGTATGGAAGGTATTTGTGAATTCAATAACTTATTGGCCCCTCTCTTGTCGCAGTGTGGTCCATCTCATGTACTGGTCCTCATAGTTTCCAACAGGGTAATATTGTTCCTTTACCGCATCCACAAAAAATTCCCAAGTGGGCTCGACCCCATATATTCTAGACTCCTCTGTGGAAATTTGCTCCTAATACGTTTCCCACCAATGTTTGACATGGGGGAGAGCTTTAAGGAGTGTGAAGGTGATCTTTTCCCTCTAGGAAAAATGGTGAACAGAGAAATAACCATCTAGTAGATTTAACCATTTTTCTAGGGCATCTGCATCTATCTGACCTTCAAATATGGGAATATCAAAATTAACCTATACCTTGAAAGGAGAGGTGCTTCCAAAGTGGATGTTTGATAAAGATGCACCTGTTTCTATCGGCAGGCATTGAAGTATGTGGGAAAAATTCTCCATCATTTTGTCCCTCTGTCGCGTGAGAGCTTGCTCAAGAAACAGATTGATAGGATTGTCTGCTCCATCGTTTTTATTTTCTTCCGCCATGGAGGGTTTTTTGGGTGTGAAAGAGTGATTTTCTGCAAGAGATATAAGCTCTAGACCCAACTTTCTATACTCATACCTTTTCGGGGAAATTCACTGAAAAAAAGGATCAAGAGAAGTCTGCTCTAATACCACTGATCTCGATTGTTTTCGGCACAAAATGAGAGCAGAGATATAATAAATAAATGCACAGAGATATTGTGGATATCCAATAATATAACAGAAATGTATCAAATATGCAACGATAAACACAGAGATACAGTAATACATGATTTCTATTAATGAAATAATTGTACAGAGACTGTAAAAATACAGAGTGAAAGACTCGCTAGAATGGTGGCAACTTATCTTTGAGAAGAGATGTGACGGCTACTCGCATTTGAGGAAGATGATTACAATGAGGCTCTGAATCCATTTTTACAATAAATAGGAATGCCAAAAACCCTATACATCCAAAAACCTAACCCTAGGATATGAAGAACCAAAAGTCATGTGGGCCCCGTTTGAGTAAGTTAGTACATCAACTTCCCAAGGTCGTAACTTTTGCATATGATCTCCATTTTAGGCGCATGATAGCTCATTGGAAAGGTATTGTCAAGGAGATTCATTTTGGAGTAAATATCAAAGGATCTTCCATTTTGATCCCCATTTTCCCAAAAACATCGTTTAGGGCCTCAAAATGGCCCTAGAAGTTAAAAACTACTAAAAATAGTAAATTACAAAAATTGCGAGAAAACTGTTTTGAGCTAGTTGGAAAAGGTGGGTGGCCACCAATATCCACCTGGATCATACCCCTCTTTATTCCACCCCCCTTTCACATTTTTAATCAAGAATAACACACAATAGATAATGAAGAGGTTGAATTTGAAGAGAGAAAGGAAGAATACAAAAGTGATGAAACGAGTGAAGGAGAAGGAGAAGTTAGTAATAATTTACCCCAAGTGATAGTGGTGTGGAAGGATCCCATAAAAATTAGAAGAGTGGAACTAAATTTGGTATTAATATGGTCAATCAATATAGTACGATGATATTACCCATTTTCCATGGAACGGATAAAGATGATGTTGAACAACATGGGTTCACCTATGATGTGATCTAGTCTATGAAGAGAGTTACAGATGAGGCAACCAAACTAGCGCAATTGGAAACTACATTCAACGATGAATCCCTGACCTGGTACATGAAATATAAGTCTATTGAACCAACATGACAGGTGAGGTGCCTGACAAAGATCAAACATTATCTGCTTCAAGAATTTCAGATGCCA
Source organism: Picea sitchensis (assembly GCA_010110895.2). Lineage (NCBI taxonomy): Eukaryota > Viridiplantae > Streptophyta > Pinopsida > Pinales > Pinaceae > Picea > Picea sitchensis. Next base: position 68,602 of record SNQJ01S0030239.1, on the reverse strand, counting down.
AAGAAAGAGTCCCAATGCATTAAAGAGATCAAGGAAATCAAGCAGAAAGAATGAGAGACCATTTGGGACTATGACCAATGGTTAAAAATCTTGTTGGATAGGTTGACCTTCCATATCTAGGACATGCATCATGTAGAAAGGTTCATTGTTCGGTTGCTACCCCATATCCAAGTCCTACTCACCCAACAAAACATGACGACTTAGGATGAGGAAGTCGAGATTGCAATGTCATTGGAAGCCACACCTGGAGGTGTAGAAACATTGATAAGATTGGTGCATATTGAGTCAAGACTTTCCAACCTAAAAATCCAATTGCAAGATATGGCCAAGTCTAAAGTCGTGTGTGAAAATAAGTTCACTACATGCCATTCAGAAGGGCATCGATGAGATGAGTACTCGGTCCTTCTGAATTATGTGGTGACTGGGGAACCGAGTCCATTTGACTCTAGATATTCCCAATGGTGTTAAATATTTCTAAAGTGGGGCCATCTTCCACCCCATTTCCCACCTTCACACCCCCTTATGTGAATTATTTAATATCGTTGGCCACGATATGAGTAGTTGTCGCTTCCTCCAAATGATGCAAGATAACACCTAGGATGCACTCTAGGTGCAAGAGGAACAAAATGGTGGTGAGCGTGAACCTGGTGACAAAGTTTGATACCAAGGAGGGCCTCGAGGTGATTTTGGACATGGTTATGGATGAGGCTATGGTGAAGGATGCGTCAATCCCCCCACATGCTTCAACTACAGTGATATTAGTCATCTCTCATGATTCTGCACTAAGCCTCGCATGCTCTGCACATACTGTTATAGTCTCGAACATGTAACTAAGGATTTTACAGACTTACTGAAAAGATGAGAGGAAAATAAGGGTAATTCTAACATGGTACATGATGAGTTTCCCAAACACCATAATAATATAGGATAAGGGAATGTTCAGGTAGTGACCCATGGAGGAACAAAGATAGGAGAAGATTTCAAACATGGGTAAAGTTCGAGTTAAAATGAAAATGGAAATATTAGGAAGCCCCCCCATCCCCCTCCTAAGTTTGACGTGGCTCAACAAAATTAGTCTCAGTTCAAGGTGGAATGAGCCTTGAAGGAAGAACAAGTGCAAGAGAAACTGCAATGCGTCACTCAAAGGTCCCTTGAAGAGGAATGTTTCCAAGGGGAAGTTCAAAGGGTGACACCGAGGTCACTAGAAGAAGCTCGAATACGAAAATAAGTACATCGGGAAATACATAGGTCTCTAGAGGAGGCACATGCGCATGAAGAAATACAACTCGTGATGCAGCGGTCTTTGGAGGAAGCTCATGTGCACGAAGAAATCTAGTTTTCCATCGAAATATCAATAGAAGAAGCATGTAAACAGAAAATTTTGCGATGCGCTTGTTGAAATATTGTAACTGCAAATAGTATTCTATTTATTATTGAGTTATTATTCATTAGATCAATCCCATTTTCTGGATTGATCATGCCAGTTATTTTAATTGACCAAATCCCCTTTTATGGATTGGTTAAACCCTAAATAAAATTGAAAAGTCGACCCCCAGGCTAATTAAAGTGGTTTTGACCAATAAGAAGACAAGTCGGCCCTGCCTAGTGAAGAGACACCTTTTCAGCACTTGCCAGTTTGTATAAATAAAGGAAGTCAACTCCTCATTATCTCATTCACTCATCAAGTGCACAAGTTTGGTAGCTAAGATTGGGAGAAGAAGGAAGAGAGAGGCACATTCCTCAGTGTTGGATATTCTCTAGTGTTTTGGTTTATTGCATTGGAATTGTCTTGGCTATCTATATTAAGGAAGTTTTTGCTAGGTTTTCTCCCCCATGAGGGTTTCCCAAGATAAATGATGTGTATCTTGTGATTGTGTTTCTCTCAGTGATCCTACATATGCTATTGTTATCTAGTAAATTGAAAAGAAACCTAATAATATATGAAAACTTAACATGGTATCAGAGCCATACTGAAGAGAAAATGTCTCATTGGATAAATAAAACCGTCATTGTTGTCGTACAAGAAAAATAGGGATTTTTATTGGAGATGATTTTTTCCCTAAAAACTATCTAGAAAAGTGCACCCTACCCTAGTTAATATTTTGGCACCTCGAGCGCACCTTTTCAGTGGAAAAAACTCCCGAAAATTGAAACCCTATTTCTGAATGGTACCATAAAACCAAAAAACCAAAAGTACTAGAAAAGAAAAAGTACTAGAAAACCAGGAAACAAGAACCATACCAGAAGTACCAGGCCATATTTCTGCAAGCTCAGTTTCAAGGGGTCAAATTTGTATTTTCAAAAATTTGACTGAACCACCATACTCGCCTCAGCTCAGCGCATCTAGCCCCTCGATCATAATTTTGAAATTTGAAATTTGAAAAATTAGGGTTTCCTCATAAAACCCTAAGTTGTAGTTGTAGTACCAGTTGCAGTTGCAGTTGGGTCCCCAGTTCCTTCATACTAGTTGTAATCACCCTTGAAGTTTTAAAATTGGATGAGTGATGTCTTTTCATAGATCCAGAAGGATCTTAAGATCCAACACATTCATAGGAATAACACAACCCAGTTTTGATTATTCTGATATGCATCTATTTTTTATGACATTATTTTGATCTAGGTTGCATGTTGAAGCTCTGACCATCATACTAACCTTTGGTCAATATTAAAGTCAAGGTATTAGATGGATTAATTTTGAGATCATAGATTTTATTCTCTAACCCAACTTTCTATCAAGATATCATATTGTCTTAGTACAAAAGACAGGTTGAAGAAATCACTTGTCATATTGAGTGAAGGAGACTTGGAAGAAAAGAAGCACACTCATTCTTGAACACAAGACTCTAGGTTCCAAGTTTGATTAATTAAGTTGATAAGATTCAAAGTTGCACATGACAAAGTTGATAACTACCCTATTACAAGTAAAGACTATAGTTGAGGTAACAGTCTTTGAAAAGTATTATGCTTGGTAGCATGTGAGGCTATTGAGATAAATGTTTAATGTAATCATGTACCATATACAACTACCATCTCCTCCAGGAGAAACTTCTTCTTTTGGTTCCAGGTTACCATGGAGAAATGTTTTCTCACAACACTAGAAGAGTGTTGACCTCATTTCGTATTGTATTTCTTACTTTTGATCTTTGTTTCAGATAGGTCACAAGTGAAATCTCTAAAGGAGAAACTCTGATAATTATTTGTGTTATTGTTATATTTACTATTATCAAAAGAGTATTATTCTTTCTTTTTGTTTTGTTGACCTTCTTTCAGGTCACAGGTAATAACCCTAAGGAAGCTATAGTGAAGGTTGCAGAAGGAAAAAAGATGAGACATGAAAA
>SNQJ01S0030239.1:39834-51824 GCA_010110895.2 Picea sitchensis | reverse complement strand
CAGCGCGTCACAAAATTGTCTGTCTACGTGCTTCTTCTATTGGTATTTCAGTGGCACACTAGATTTCTTCGTGCATATAACCTTGCTCCAAAGACCTTTGCATCACCTGTTGTATTTCTTCATGCACACGTGCCTCCTCTAGAGACCTACGTATTTCCCAATGTACTTCTTTTCGGATCTAAGATTCTTCTAGTGACCTTTGTGTCACCCTTTGAACTTCCTCTTGGACCCATTCCTCTTCAAGGGACCTCTGAGTGACGCATTGCAGTTCCTCGTACACATTTGTTTTCATTCAAGGCTCATTGCGCATCGAACTAAGACTACTTTTGTTGAGCCACATCAAACTTAGGAGGGGGATGGGGGGACTTCCTAATATTTCCCTTTTCATTTTAACCCGAACTTTTGAATTTTGGGTTATTAGGTTTCTTTTAAATTTACTAAATAACAATAGCATAGGTAGGATCACCGAGAGAAACGAAATGACAAGATACATATCATTTATCCCAAGAAACCCTCATGGGGGAGAAAACCCAATAAAAACTTCCTTAATAGAGATAGCCAATATAATGCCAATACAATAAACCAAAACACTAGAGAATATACAACACTGAGAAATGTGCCTCTTTCGTCATTCTTCTCCCAACAATAGCTACCAAACTTGCACACTTTTGAGTGACTGAGTGAGTGATATATTGAGGCATTGGATTCCTTTATTTGTACAAATTATTAAGTGTTGAGAAGGTGTCTCTTCACTGGGCAAGGCCAACTTGTCTTATTAGTGGTTAAAACCACTTTAATTAGCCCGAGGGATGACTTCTCAATTTGCATGTTATATTTAGGGTTTGACCAATCCAAAAAAGGGGATTTGGTCAATTACAATTTCTGACATAATCAATCCACAAAAGTGGATTGATATAATGAATAATAACTCAATAATAAACAGAATACTCTTTGGAGTTACAATATTCAACACTCCCCCTTAACAAGAAGGGTATTATACAACATCAACGAGAGAGAGAGAGAGAGGGAAGAAACATCAACAATATATGGAATACTCAGTGGCATATCTATAAATCATCGGAAGTTTTTATCATCATCATCGTTCACAACATGGAGTTGGATTAGCATCTTCATCCTCATCATGATGAGGCTAAAGTAACATCATCAACATCTTTAGCATGAAATTTGAAATAACATCATCATTATCTTCTTCAACAAGAAGTTAAAGTGGCATCATCATCATCATCTCTAGCATGAAGATGAAGTTCCATCATAATCATCATCTCCAGCAGGAAGCTGAAGTGGAATCATCATCATCATCATTTTCAACAAGGAGATGAAGTATCAACATCAATAGGATGAAAATATCACCAACACGAGGCTGGTACAACATCATCAACAACACGAGGATGCTATAGCATCAATAAAAACATCATCATCAACATGAGGTTGATACATCATCAACAACAACATCATCATTACAACACAAGGTTGGGGCACCATCAACATCAGCACCAGGTTGGAAATATTCATCACGAATTTGGCATCTCAACAACATCAACACGAAGCTGGAAATATTCAGAATGAAGTTGGCATCACAACAAGATTAGCGTGAAGATGGAAATATTCATCACGAAGCTGGAATCACAACACCATCAACACAAAGCTGGAAATATTCAGCACTGGGTTGGCATCACAACAACATCATCACGAAGATGGAAATTTTCATCACTAGGCTGGCATCACAACATGAACATCATACAGAAACAGAATGAGGTAGGTGAAACAACATTTTGTGGTAATCTGACAGTCCCTAAGGAGTTGCCCAGGAATCATAAGATTCCCTAGGATATAAAATCATAGCGAAGCTACCACATGGTAATCTCATAGACCGTCCTTACAAGACCTTCAGGATCTACCCAGGAATCATAAGATTCCCTAGGATTATAAAAATTCTAACAGAGCTACCACTACTGACCATAGATAACATATACATGCACAAGTACTTTGACAGACCCAAAGAATCTTCCTAGGGATGATCAGTCCCCTAGGATATAAAATCCTAAATGAGCTACCCGTTATTGGTCGAGATACCATAGTATCATCAACACTACTCCCCCTTTCAAGGGAGGTCCTTTCGTACTATACCAAGCTTGTCTCGAAAGTGCTCAAAATTTACACAAGACAGAGGCTAGTTCAACAACCTACTCATCTGTGCCAATATATTGGAGCTTTAAAGATCCCCTATGCATCATATCATGAATGAACTGATACTGGATCTGTATGTGCTTCGACTCATCATGGAGCACATCATTTTTATACAACTTTGGTTATCACNAAGGGAGGTCCTTTCGTACTATACCAAGCTTGTCTCGAAAGTGCTCAAAATTTACACAAGACAGAGGCTAGTTCAACAACCTACTCATCTGTGCCAATATATTGGAGCTTTAAAGATCCCCTATGCATCATATCATGAATGAAGTGATACTGGATCTGTATGTGCTTCGACTCATCATGGAGCACATCATTTTTATACAAATTTGGTTATCACATAAGATCATGGTGGCTTCCATATCCAGATCAAATAGATCTTTCAACAACATCCGAAGCCATATGGCTTCACAACTGGTGGAACATGCAACAATTTATCCATGCTGAGAGAAATACTTGATTGTTTCCTACTCTGTCATGAGATCATGGTTGAACCCCGACTGAAACAACATCATGAGGTGCTCTTTCTATTAGAGACACTTCCTTCCCAATCTGAATCGATATATCCACTTAGTCTGAAGTCATGATCTCCATTATAACTAAGACCAAAATCCAACATACCCTTAAGGTATCCCATCATATGTTTTGTAGCAACAATATGAACACATCTGGGTTCTACCAAAAATTGACTGAAGGTTTTCACAACAAAACATATATCTATCATGGTGTTCGTCAGATACATCAACGATCCAATGATCTATTTATACAACATAGCATCAACCAACTTTGACGAAGTATCAACCAAAATATTCAACTTTGTTTCCATGGGTGTATTCATGGATTTGCACTCCAAAATATCAAACCTCTTATGTATTTCAAATGAATACTTCCCTTTGTTAAGGAAGATATTATCTGGGCTTTGTCAAACTTCAAGACCTAATGCATTGGGTCTTTCATACAAATTATGTAGTGAGTTTCTTCTGCAATATGTGATGAAATTTTCTTCATCTATCAAGAATACATCATCTACATATAGTAGCAACATCACTAGCTCATCATTCATAACCTTGAGGTAAAGGTTAGAATCAAATTTATACTTGGTAAATCCCAAACTCGTTAGGAAACTGTCAATTCTTCCATATCAAGCTCTAGGAGCATGCTTCAGCCTGTATAGAGTCTTCTACAACCTACAGACTTGAGTTTTTCTTTCTTCAACTTCAAATCAAATTTTCACATTACATTGTACGAATCTAGTACACTTTCTCAGTTGCAAATCAATTTGCACAATCATGTACTAACTCTATGTTCTCTCTACAAAGCACTATTTGTCTTACTCTCTCAGAGTATGTCCTCTACTCTCTCTGCAACTATTCCTCTAGAAGTGGGACTCTGCACCTGTAGTTTCTCTGAAGTTAAGAATGGTTCCTCCATTCTAACTGTGACTGCTGAAATATGTAAGTAACTCCTCTATTTCATCATGACAACAAATTCATCTGAAACTAAGAGTGGCTCAATAATTGATATTGAAGGTAGATCTTATTATTTCATGGAGGTAACTCTATATTTTATTGTAGTCATGTCTCCATAACCCAACTAATGTACTGCACCAACTGCAACTCAATTTTAAATATGGAGATTTCTCCCCCTGTATCTCATACTATATATGAATCATGGTTGTTCTGGTTGTCTTCATGAATACTAGAACTATTTCTTCAATTACTGGAGTAAGTATATCTTCATAGTCTTCTCCCTCTTAGATATCATTTTCAGAATTAACTGGGTAGTGTAAGTCATTAATCTATGACCCATATCCATGAGTATTAGTCGCAACTGACCAATAATTCTCACAATTTGAATAGTCCACTTAACACTCATTACATTGGGTGATGCTCATAGGGGTGAAGAAATGAGATTGAAACCAACGAAATGAATCACATAGCATCAATCATCACTTCTGGGGCTTGCACCCGGTAACCAGGACTTCCCAGGTGGTCACCCATCCCAATATGCCTATGGCTCAAGCACGCTTAACTGTGGATTTTTCGCCATAATCAAGCCCACTTAGCTTTCTACCCCATTTTCAAAACCTTAGCAAGTATTGTGCCTTATGAACTATCTAGTTAGATCTCCATTCACTCTTATTATTTAAGCATAGAGGGGATTCTGTAGTGCAACATGTTAGATATCATTTTCGGGATTAACTGCGTAGTGTAAGTCATTAATCTATGACCCATATCCATGAGTAATAGTCGCAACTGACCAATAATTCTCATGATTTGAATAGTCCACTTAGCACTCATTGCATCGGGTCATGCTCACAGGGGTGAAGAAATGGGATTGAAACCAACGAAATGAATCACATAGCATCAATCATCACTTCTGGGGCTTGCACCCGGTAACTAGGACTTCCCAGGTGGTCACCCATCCCAAGATGCCTCTGGCTCAAACACTCTTAACTGTGGAGTTTTCATCACAATCAAGCCCACCTAGCTTGCTACCCCATTTGAAAAACCTTAGAAAGTATTGTGCATTATGAACTATCCAGTTAGAGATCCCTTCACTCTTATTATTTAAACATAGAGGGGCTTCCGCAGTGTAACATATTAGATACCATTTTTAGGATTAATTGTGTAGTGTAAGTCATTAGTCTATGACCCAACAACATCATAAGATTAGTATTAGTTTGCGACTAATACTCATGGATATGGGTCATAGATTAATGAATTACACTACACAGTTAATCCCGAAAATGATATCTAATATGTTGCACTGTAGAATCCCCTCTATGCTTCTCCCTCTTGCTGGGAGAATCCTTTGGACACACATCATTCTTTGTAAATATCCAACATGCTTGATCTGTTAGATCAATCATGGAAGTCAATATTCACTTTTCTTCTAGTCTCACGAAAAATATATATCCTAGTCTTTCCGTCTGGATTCCTTCCCAGTCACTAAAACAAGGGAATCTTCCAAGAGATTTCATATCTCTGAGGAGTCTCTACTATATAGTCTTCTCATGGCATCTGTCTCCAAGTCTTCGAACATGTCTCTTGATATGAACCTTTCTAAGATCAGGCTCATTCTATTCTTGATTTCTTCTGAGTCTACAAGAACTTCATCATCTCTTACAGGATATACTTGGTGTTGAATACCAAGTCTAAATATGAAAAGCTAAGTCAAACTTCAAATTAATTATGCTTCCTCTCAAGGTGGCTTCATTATCCTTTGAAAAATTCTATTGTGAGTTCTTTTTCTACTGTTTGGTCATCTTTGGAGCCTTCTTCTCCTTACAATAAATCACCATATGAGATACTCTGGATCTCAAAAATAACTTCTTCTTCATCTTCTTTGGTTCTGTTGGCAGCCCCACATGATTTTTATATTTAAGCAAGAAATTACATTTTCTGTAGTTGCCTTCACCTCGATTTCGTAAACTGTTTTTTGAGAATTTTGAGATAATTACTAGGTTAAGAAATATTTTGATTAATTTCTTATTGTTTGCACTTTCTTTTTGTTTTATGTTTGATTCATGACTATAAGCATGAATCAAACATTAAACATATTATGTGTTATAATTTATATGCCTTAGAATGCATCCTTTTGAAGGTCACCATGCTTACATGAGATCTAAATCTAATATTTGAATGACCTATTTTAGATGTTTTGGGGTTTTAATCTAGTTATTGTATGGTTTGATAGTTTGTATTGAATTTATTAAGAGAATTTGTTACATTGGTTAGTCCTCTCGTGAATTTAATGGTCATATMAACATACATTCAAATGAATACATCCCTGTTGTACTCGTGTCCTTACCTCACCTCGCTTGATTAACGTATTAATGAGCCATTCATTGAACACATAGGGTTTCGATACTMTGTATGTCTGGCTCTCATTACAAGGAATGGTAAAGAATTTACGATCAAACCCTTGGTGTTTACTCCTACTACCTGTGATATGATAACACACAGGCTTTGTTATGGTCGTTTCTCCACTATCCATTCGAATTGTTTCCTGTTTCTCCTACCATTCAAACCTAAAACTATTTTGAGTTATGCATGTTACATTCTGGTTTCATTTTTCATGGCTCCTATCATTCGCTTGGAGACGAATGGGTGCTTGGATTTACTCTCTCATGACGATGTGATTGAGGACTGAAAAAGACAAGGCTGGGATGTTTTCCTTAAAATATTTGAAGGCTATAACCTTCAAGTGGCGCAAGCTTTCATGTARACCTTCGATGGTTGCAGATAAAAAATTGGGGACACACAATTAGAGTTAAATGATGGGTTTCTAAGTGAAGCAATAGAGCTTCCATTGAAGGGTGAAAAATTGTTCAAAAAGSCCTGAATTAAAGGAGTACCTCAGAGCCTATTTATGACATCCTAAAAGATCARCTGTTGTGAAAAATATATTTCCATTTCCCTAGCTAAACCTAGGTGGCATAGCTTGTTGTTGATTCTTAAACAATTCGTGACCTGTGAAGGGCGATACAGATTGGTCTTCCTCTATCACATCCGCTTACTCATGCATTTCATTGGTTTTGAATTAGACATGCCATTTTATTTGTTGAGAAGTGTCTATGAAATGTCCAAAATATATAAGATACAAAGTGTTGATTCAAGTCTGTTCTATCATAGATTGATTAAGATTATATTGATTCATCACTTGCCGACAGTGGGCGATTGTTGGGTTATTGTTTTGATAAGGAATGGTTTTTCACAGACTGTTCCTATAGTAAACCCTAACTTAGATGAGTCACTGATTGAAAACCATCTTTGTATTTCAATCAATGGATCAAACTCTCTTAACAGAAACCCTCTAGACATAGCAATTCCAAGTAAGCCTTCATCTGGAGAATTTTCTGAGCAAGAGACTGTTGAATTGGGGGTAATTGACCCTCTTATGCCTAATCTTGATACTAGCCAAAACATTATTGTGAAGTCGGACGTCGAGAAACCTTGTAAAGCAACGAAAAAGAACTGCACCAACATAGGGTTCAAGAAAAAAAAGGAAGGTTGTCTAATTTCAAGGAATTTAAGGAACCAAAATGATGTTCATCTGAGCTCGAACGGTCCGATCAAGGTTGATGAGGTCTGAGATCCTGAAATATAAGATTTTCTAGTTTTGGAAGATTCAGATTGTCATGGTTATAGGAAGAAAGTTATTGTTCCTACTGAACCTTATGACTTTGTGACAAATTTTCCACCATGCCTCAAAGGTAAGTAGGGGTTCTCTGGTATTAGGAATGATTAAAAGAAAATAGCAGGTAAGGTGGATACACCCATGTTTGACTGTGCACTCCATAGACCTGCCATTCCTCATGTATAGTGTGATGTTTGTTTCCATTGGATCGAGTGGTATTACACCGATATCCCTCCTCTTTAGGCCCGAATCAAAACTCTTACTGCTTAGAATGAATCATTGAGACAAGAAAATATCGACCTCAAAGTGCACGTAGAGAAGAAGGCTAAATGAATTAAGAGGTCAGGAAACATAGTAATAAAAAATGCAACCAATGTTAAGGTGATAATTAATTCTTAACTACCCGACCCATCTTTAGACAATTTTTAAAATGGTAAAACAATTTTCCTCTTATTGTATTCTTGTTATCTATTTCGAAATAAGACAATTTAAAATCTGATTTTATGGCTAAATTAAGACTGGCTATAGAATCTCTGATTCTGTAGCCAAGTTTCTTTGTAAATAAAAATTAGAAATTGATTATGAGTAATTTTCTAATTTATTAAATTTGTTTTGTCTTTTCAGGAAGTAGGAAATTATGTTGCTGATCATTTGGAGGAAATTCATTCGATTATGCATCTGAAGGATTAGTAGTTTCTTTTTTTGCTTGTCATGTAAATAACTTTGGTCTATCTTAGATAAAAATCAACTCTGTTATAAGTGGTTTCTAAATCCACTATTTTTGTAATATTTTTGATTTTATGAAATCCTATCCTATCCTGTGAGATAGGAGAATGTGATCTCAAGTCACTTTAAATATTGTTCAATTTGTAAGTAACAAACATCTTGGTTGGAACAAATTATAGGCATGTGACTTTCAGAACTATATGGACAACTGATCCGCATTTGGGTTTACATGAGTGTGAAAATTGTTCCATATATGTTTTACCTTTTTATTATGAAATATTGATATGTTACGCAACTTTTGCCTCTTTATCATATGATATTCCATTTCATTGAATGCTTTAAAATCTTGTCTATAAATTTATGTTCCATATTCTATGCTTGTGATTGTTATTCAATTATATCATGATTTATGCCTGATGTTTAATTGATGGATAAAATGAATGCTTCACATAAAGAATTTTCTTACTGTAATCATTCATAATTATAAGATTACTGGATCATACGTGTCTACTATTATGTTTTTATATCCTAGTTGTAATTAGACATCTTGAATTTATCCAGGAGACATTAGTATGAGTCTGCTGCTGATTTCTTTTACAGGTGAGACAACTGGAGTTTTGGATTGTACAGAGGCATAAACACATTAAGAAACTAGTAACAGGTTATCTTTATTTTCTTCTAATTTTCACGATTTTAGTTATTAGTGAAACATGAAAGTTCTTTGATCGGATTTGACCATCACTCTATCTTTGTTTCAAATCATGTTTTACTTATGATTCTTAGATATGTGATTACAAAACAAAAAATACAAAAATATGTGCTTCCTTTATCTACTTTTTGAGAACAATTACAAAACTTTGATTTTGCAAGGCTTTCACTAAAACTTGCAAGCTGTAACTATTTTGTTCATAAATGACATGTTCATATTTACCTTTATGTTTAATACATTTTTAAATAATTAGATTAGAGTATATATATTATTATATTTTTAGCATTAAGTAGTTTATTTCTTTTCTTTGTTTTAGGACTTTAGTTGGCTAACATAGCCATTAAACCTGTCAAAATAGATTACACCAAATGGCTTGGGTTAATCAAACAACCCCGGTCCGGATCTATTCTTCCAGTTGACGGCATGCCAAATTTTCCCATCAACAAATGGCACTAGAAGGAGGGCCTAAATTCAATTGATGGCATGTGGAGGTCACCAGACTCCTCCCCCACACACTCGCTCCCCTGTCGTAACACATAGTCACTTAGACAACAACGTTACACTTGAAACAACAACTACCTCAAACGATAATCCTGAGATTCTTGTTGAACCAGTGACACCATCCCCTCAAGGGCCCGACGTCCAAGATATTGTTCATCAGTCATTCCTAAGGACACATAGTGCCTTAGCCCGTATCAGACAACCTGGTAGGCCACTTAATCAACCCCTATATTTCTCGTATATCTAAGAACAACTTGAAGGCACTGGTCTACTCTCAAACCCTTTAGGCAATAATACCACAGATTATATAGAAACACCTACTCTTGGAGCTGGAGGGTCTGGTATCCCACCTTCCCCACCTGGTTCATCTCCATCCTCTTTAGAAGGAGATTCATATGATGGAGATAGTTCCGCGTCTGAATCATCTCAGCCTTCGACACCATCAACACCCATGGTAAACCAAAAAAATCATGCCATACCTTGGCTCAATCAAGATGTCGTAGTTGTACCTGGACCGCAACATCCATTGCCGAAACACCCAGAGAAATGGTTGCCTAAATTTGATCCGGATTCTAAACAATCTGTTGAGGATCACATAACTTTTTTATGTTGGCCATTAGACTCCGAAATGTAGAGCATGAAAATGTAGTATGTAGACTCTTTCCTTATACTTTTGAGGGAAATGCCTCCACATGGTATTTTTCCCAACAACCCCAAACCATCGTCTCTTGGGAAAAATTTGAAACCTGTTTCTTAGAGAAGTTTGGAGATGATAAATCTCCTGAAGTCTTGGTTATGGAGCTCTCCAGTGTAAAAATGAATCCTAAGAAAAATGTAAAATATTTTAACCAGAGATTTCTTACCCTAAAGAATAAAATCCCTGCAGATTCAATGCCTGCAGAAAGTCTAACCGTCACATATTATGCTAAAGCCTTGCACAATAATATCTCCATATGGGTCAAAATGTATAAAAAGAACACTCTGTTAGGAGCCTTTGAGGAAGCAAGCAAAATTGAAAAGGATATATTAAGCTTAAAAGACAATGTCAATAGTGAAGTTGAAACAACTTCATCATCTAAAAAGAAAATAGAGATCCTCACTAGGCCTCCTCAAATTAAAAATCAACCAGAAACTTTAGAGTTAAAAAGCTTGCAGAAAGATTTCCAAAAAATGTCCAATCATGTCGTGGACTTGAAGAGATCAACCGAGGAGGCATCCTCATACAAAGGAAATTTTAAACCTCCTTTCAGAAAACATTTTCCCCCCAACCGGCCAAACCCGACCACTGAAGGTCTAAATTTCGAAAGCTTTCAGTACGCTTTGCAAACCATTTTAGAAGCACATGATAATTTGAATTTTGTCCCTATTGAAAATTTTGAAGATGTAGTTGAGCAAGAAGTACCGGAAGAGGAGGAATCATCTCCCAACATTTTTGGTCAGTTCTCGGATAGTATCTTCCAAGAAAATTTTGAAACTTTCCACCCCTACAACACAAGAAGCAAAACACAAAACAAACTTTCTTCTGAAGTGAGTAATAATGTGTTTCCAAAAAAGTCGAAGTAAGATGAAATTAAACAAATTTTAGCAGCCCCTGTTTTAGAGTATGATTTAATTGAAGATCTGAAAAAACTAAGGGATAATATTTATGTTTTTGAGATGCTGAAATTTCCCCTTGTTTTGCAGAAAATGCTGCAGAGTATCGCTGAAAACAGTAAAAACAACGATCCTAGCAGCAAGAAAACTGCAGAAATTGGTTCAAAAATAGCCAGAAAGATCTCGACTACAACAACATCTAAACCTCCAGTTAAAAAGGATTTAGCTGAAAAAACTGTAGCAAATGTAGATAAAACTGTTTTAGGGACAACAGTTAAAAATTAGCTAAATTCTATTGTTAACATTTGGAAAAATGTCCCAACTTTTTTGTTAACCTTTAAATTTTTTAATAGGAATGTCCATAATTGTATGGTCGATTCCGGTGCATCATCAAATGTCATGCCGCTATCTGTTTGTCAAAAAATTAACGCAGAAGTTAAACCTTCTAATCTCAAAATCATTCAACTAGATCGAACAAATGTTAAGGTAATCGGTGAACTTAAGGATGTTCTGGTTAGATTATCTTCCAATCTTAAGGTTCATCAGATAATTGACATTATTGTTGTTGATATCCATGAAGTCTATGGTTTTTTTTTTAGCAGGGATTGGTCTGAACAACTGCATGGTGACTTTGCCACATATTGGTCTCATTTGTGGTTTAGAGAAAATGAACAACCCAATAGAATTAGGATAAACATAGAACGATATCTTAAGCACACCGTGACAGATCTAAATTATGAAAATGAACCTTTTACTGCATCTGTTAATTCATTTTAAATGCAGAGAATGAATACCTTATTTGGTAACTTCACGACGAGAATCTCTCCTATTACTAATCCTAGGAAAAAATAAGAAGTTATGGCCTATACTTAGACATCATCTTTTCCAAATGTGTCAAACACTGTTGATGAAGCTCAAATATGGTCATTGTACTTTTATGGATCCAAATCCAAAGAAGGAGCCGGCACAGGATGTGTGGTCATCGATCCTACAGGTAATAAGACTTTTATCGCTTGTCGGTTAGAGTTTGAGTGCACCAACAATACTGCCAAATACAAAGAACTTCTACAAGGGTGTAAGGGGCCGAATAGAATTTACGTAAAAAAAA
>SNQJ01S0030238.1:13993-73392 GCA_010110895.2 Picea sitchensis | reverse complement strand
CTTAGACAAATATGCTTAAAATTCTTTCTCAATGAATTCCCCTCAATTATTTGATCTCAAGGTTTTAATACTTTTACCAAATTATTTTTCAACAAAGGATTTAAATTCTTGAAATTTAGTAAAGATTTCACTTTTATGTTAAAGAAAATAAACCCATGCTTTTTTCTTAAAGTCATCAATAAAATTATGAAAATAAACTGCATGACATAGAGAAGGAGTTTCAAAAGGACCACAAATATCATTATGAATTAATTGCAAGGGTTCTTTAGCATGCCAAGTTTACCTTTTTCAAACATTTCTCTATGATGCTTACTAAGCACACAACCTTCACAAACACCTTTAATAGACAAAATATTAGGCAAGCCATGTACCATTTTAGATGACAATTGCATTTTTCCATAATTCAAGTGACATGATCTTACATGCCATAATTGAATTAATTCATTAGCATGAGCAACATAGGATTAAATGGTTTTATTTTAGTTGAATTAAAACCAACAAACTTATATAAACCAGTGTCATGATCAACAAGACCTGAAGAAACTATGAAATTTTGCTTGATATCTCTAAGAACATATTTATCCATCCATGCTTCAATTTTATATCATTTTTGACATGCATGATAAATATAAAGTGAGTTGTTTACCATCACCAATAGAAACTTTATGAGATGAGTGCTTATTATTGTCATAAGATGTAAATAAAGAAGCATTTTCTATCATATGTTGTAACATCCTACTCTTGCGCGCACTGAGAGAATTTATTCTTTGAGGACACTTGCTTGCAAGTGATTCAAATTATTATACTATTGGTCGTTTGATTATGATTATGAGGCATATTGGATATGTTAATTTGTGTGTTTACATAGACATGTGCTATTGACTGGATTATCCTGAGTGTGCAGGAATTTGGACCTCAAGGATGTAGAGGCATCAATGAAACCCCTTGGACTTCAAATCGAGTCAGGGAGTGGACTATTGGGTTTTGATTATTGTTGATATGACATATGCACATTTGATTAGATGTTATGATGATTGATTTTATTTCTGACATGATTCATTGATGGTGTATGATGACGATAACTTGTCGACTATACTCACATGTGGAGTAGAGGGGTCATGCACGACCACCAGAGACGTTGAGGGAGAGGTGTGGACAACAACCCTGCCACAACCTACTAGCACTCCCGTCATGGCTTGAAATATAGGTTAACGATTACCTAGTTTGAGAAGACACACTATGCCATGAGGGTGGACTACGACAGTCGCTCACGATGATTCTAAGGGGTGCAAAATAAGGTAGGGACATTATTCCTTATAGTCCCTTAGTCTCCCACAAGATCACCTGACGGAGTATTGACTCTAGGGGTTTTTGATGTCAACCAAGTCATTCAAGACGCGAGTGGAACCCTTGGAGAATGTAGTGCATCCTGAAGGGCACGTTGCGCAAGGAAAACAAAAAGAGGTGAGTGGAACCCTTGGAGCACGTAATGTGTCCTGAAGGGCACGTCACGCAAGGGAAAAAAAATGAGGCGAGTGGCACCCTTGGAGAACCTAGTGTGTCTTGAAGGGTATGTCGTGTTGTTAACTAATAAGTGAATAAACCTAGACAACCTTAGAACGAATGATGTGATAAGAAATATTTAAAAACATTTTCCCTAATACAAATGTCGTCCAACCTAGGAAATTAAAATCTAGGTCTAAGTGATACTCGTGGTAATAATAATAATAATAATAATCATTAAACATGTGACGAGAAGGGGGTATGAAATTCAATTCATTTATTAAAATCAAATTACTTTGGGGGATCAATTTAAAAATAAAAAATAAAAAAGGAAATGATTGTTTTCTACTCATGCTACTTGAAATTTATTAATTAAAATTAAAAGGGGTAAAAGGTATTTCTTCTACACTTGCTAATTTGAGTTTTAGATAAAAAGGGAAAAGAGGGAAACTTAAAATAATTAGGAAACTAAGGGAAAAAGGGGAAACATAAAGAAAAAGGGAAAGATAAGGAAAAAACATAATTACTAACTTAGTAAGGAATCCTACCTTTAAGAACTTTCTAAATTGAACTCAACTAGGAATTTAGTAAGGGCGTAAGTCATTAAAATGTGTAAGGGAATTTGGGGAAACCTAGGAGCGATTATAGGAATATTTTTAGGTAGGTGAGGGAAATGGGAGTAACTAAATAATTAATGAATTTAATTTTTGATGCAACTAAGGGGATGTGTGACATGTGTACGAGCGAGGCTTTTTCTGAATTAAATTATTGAAAAATAAATTAAATGGGAAATTGGAAAATAAATCACTCAAAAACTCTATATAAAGGAGGGAGGAGGAGTATTATGGATATATTCTTGGATGCGTAACATTACACTGCATAATTTTTTACTTGACTGACTTATCTTGTGGGAGTTGGGATACCCATCTCAAAGACGAGTGGTAGCTCAGCCTTGCAATGTAAACTAGGAGATAGTAGTTCTTTGGTTTAGTGTGCGTGGCCCTTTTGCTTCTTGGGGAGGCTAAGGGGGAAGAAGAGTACCCCTATAATTGGTTGGGAGGTACCGGTGAAGTCACAATGGTCGGCAAGTGGGAGCTAGATGGAACACGCGAGATAACGACTCGGAGCTGTCACCTTGGGATATGGTACACATGATTTTATTTGAATGGTAGAATAATATTGATCTTGCGCTTTCATTTCTGTACCTTTATTTGTGTAAAGAAAAGTGTTATACTTAGGTTTTTTAATCGAGAAATTTAATTCAACATAGCTTTACACTCGCTGCTTGAATTAATTTCCTTGGAACCTGATCCCTGATTGCTATGATTGTTTTGTTTTGTTTTAATGATTATTAGGAAGAGATTGTGCTTTATCCTTCGTTCTCATCCCTAGATCATCAGTCCACACCTGAGCAGTCAGTCAGGAACGAATCAACGATCGTCACTTCGGTGTTAATAGACCTATATATTCTAATGCCCTATTTTTTTGTGCATGGATGATGAGCGAAGGATTTTTTTGCCCAGCTATATACCCCTGTTGATTGTTCTTGGTTGATTGATTTTCTTGCACCTTCTTGCGATTAAATACCTCTGCATATTGTTCATATTGTCTCACTGCAAGTATTCAACCACAAAATGTTTCCTCTGCAATTGTTTACATTTCAACGACGAATAGCTCTATGTCTTTAATCCATAGTTTACCTTGTGATTTATTATTTCTGATGGAAATTTACTCTGAGTTTTTGATACACTAAACCTATAATTTTGTTTCCTCTGCATTTTATTGGATCTAATGGAAAATATCCTATGTGTTTCAACACCTTCCTTTTCTCTGCATTTTTAATAAATCCAGTCTGCGATTTTTCCTCTGCAATTTATTTCTTTTCGTTGGTGAATTTGCCCGACGAATTTACCCATTAGTTATTACATTCATCAGACTACAATTTATTACTTCATGGACCACAAATTTCCCTTTTTATTGACTGCGATTTTCTTGATAAAACTAAGAGCCATTCTTATGTTAAAACTCAACGATTTATGATACATTGAAAGTGATTTGATACTGTGATTTGATACTTCTATTTCTTTAAAATAGTGTTATGGTTATCTCTGGTTCAAAGACAGTCATAGCAAATGATAGGCATAGTTGTATGCCCATCGATATATAGTTATTGTTACCTCTTTATTCTATGCACAGGGATATAGTTTTGTAATATGGAGTTAATGTTATTTCTTAATGTACAGAGAGAGTTATACAATGTTCTTGTTACTCTGCACAATGATATATATTCCCTTGTAGATGATGTAATTAGATTCTTGTTCTCAAATGAGGTGAATTCAAACCCACCTTCTGACACTGCTTCTATATGTAGTTTTATCGTTATTCTTTAAATACATGCACACCGATATATTCCTTAAAATGTGTTACTGTAATTTCTTTAAAATACACCCAACGATATACATTGTTATGGTTATTTATTAATTTGACACAGTTATCTCCTTAAGGATATCCCAACGGTAAACTTACCTGACCTTACTTGCTTTGAGTGCAAATTTCAATGCTTATTTTTAACTTATATTAGTGACTGCGAATTTACCTGTTCCAAAGACAACGAACCCACATTACCTTACTTTATTGTGAGTGCAAATTCCAATGCGGTTTATATATAAATTCGGACTGCTTATTTCTATGTAATGGTTGTGTTTCCACTTGTGTACTAGATGCATTTTGTTTGGGGTAATGGTTGTGTTTCTACAAGTGTAATGGAAAAACAAATTCAGGTGTTCGTCATCATTTTTGGTGGGCGAATGACAGTGGGGAGTTATGGGGTAGACAACGTTGATTCCATTGTGTTGATTTTGTTTTCACCCATTTTTATTGATAGACAATGTGTGATATAAATGGCAGCGATATTTTGCATTAAGAAGCAAATATTTTATTGATAGATAGCACCACATATAGATGGCAACGATTTATTCATTTAAATGTGCAACAGTATCATAACTCGCCCAACACTGTCATGTTTTTCACCCAACGATGTCTTTTAACTTACCATTATATCCTTGACAGTTTATATCCTTAATATATATCATCATTATATATCATTATCATACCTCAATAAGGGTCAATATTACTTTCAGAATTTAATGTCCTTATGGTATGTCATCACTGTTATTTCATTAATTAGCTCTTATTGTATGGGCATCGACAGTATAAAGAATCAATTTATACAACAACGATATTTTAGTATATAAAGCGATTGTTGATGTGTGGTATGCGGTGTGTAACTAGAAAAATTTAATAGGTAATGGCAACGTTTTTATATCTGAAGTGATACAGATGATCGATATTTAGATTTTACAGATAGCAATTTTATTATATGGTTTCTTTTAAGGGATAATGTTTCTAGATTTAAAAGATATGTTCTTATTGCTTGAAGACTTGTTACGTTTTTGGTTCTAGGTAAACAATAGAAATTTTCCTTCTTAGGAAATTACCTTCTCGATAACAGAATTGGAGAATAGTTATAGTGAGCTAATTGTTGATAAAATGTATTTTATGTGTACCGATTGATTTTGTTGCGTAAGGAAATTTTTGTGTTGTGTGGAATTCATAGTTGTCTTGGTGACTTGTCGATTGGGTGATAGGCTTAGTCGTCATGGGTTAGATAGTTCACTTGATCTCTTAGCACATTGATTTGACTGGTGTTGAGGGTTCAATTATGTTGTTACGCCACGGTTGTTGTCGGGCCTATCACCTAACGACGACATAATTCTTGATGAGGGGATCATTACATGCCTTAACGGATAGAGGTGAGTAATAACTTGGCAGGTGTCTGTGCTACCCATTGTGGGCGTTTGTTCGTTGTAGTTGGTGTTGGTGCTTCGGATGTAACACCTTCATGAATTGGTTGTGTGCCTTCAAGGTTCTAGTTACTCGTTGTCGAGGTTGTTATGTCGGGATGGTGGATGTAGTACTTTAGCTTTTAGGCGTTTTCATGTTTGTGTCGGGTGGGTAGTCCTTCCTACCTATTGGTTTATGCATGTTTTGCCCAGTTTCTCTTGTGCTAGTACGTTTATTCATAGTTGTTTGTTTCTTGATCTGCGTGCTTGTGTTCATCGTTAGGTTGTGTGGTTCAACTATTGTCGTCCCTGCCTTCCTACCTAAAACAAAAAAAAAAATTGCACTTTCTGCTTCGCTTGTAGTTGTAACGATTGCAGGTTCGTTACATATGTTTAGATGCACCAAAATCTATTATCCATTCCACATTAGAAGAATTACTAGATTGAACAAAATACGCACATAAAACTACTTGTTGTTCATTAGAAGCTTGTTTTTTAGCCTTGGCATTTAAGTGTTTTCCTTTATATAAAATGTTTTCATGATGATTAGTTTTACCACAATACTTACAATGATCATATAGTTTCTTCTTCTAACTAAATTCATAAATAACATTAGAAGAATTACCAGAATTATTAGTTGAAGAGTGTAAACAAGAACCTTTAGTATTAGGCTAAAGGTTCTTAGGATTCTTAGTATTGTGTGTCATTATAGCTTTATGATAAGTTAATTAACCTGAAGAAATCAACCTTTCTTGCTCATTTATCAACCCTTTACAAAAGTCATAAAAGTGGGTTTCATGGTACCTTTAGACATTTAAATATCTGTATTCCTAGTTTGGATGAACATGTCAAAACAAAATGACAATTGATGTTCTACATGAATAATTAATACAATATCAGTCTTCTTATATTCTTTACCACAATTGTTTATTTTTTCATTTAAGGATTTCAGTTCAACAAAATAGAGTTTTATCTTATCAAAATTACTAGGATCTATCTCATGGATTTTCTTTTCTAGGTAATAAGCAAATACATCATCAGATTTATCAAAAAGAGAATAAATAATTTTCCATACCTAAATCGCGTTGTCTTCTCCCTCAATACTTACCTAAATACTATTTCATATTGTTTGTCTAATGCTCCATCTTGCTTGATCACATCTTTCTTCCCAAATAACAAAAAATTACAGGTATAGAAAGATAACTAAACTAACCTCCTATCTATGAATCCAACAACATATCAAGAATAATAAGAACAAAAAGAGAAAATGAAAAAAAATACACGAGATATTTAGCATCAATGGGATTCTTGTGTTCACAATTAACCTACCTCAAGAGATTCTTGCTCCTGAGAACATCAATCATTTTTCTCTTCCATGCAAGGTTGTTAGAACCAACAATTTCAAGAACAAAAACTACTTCTGAAGTCATTATGATGAAAAACTTAACAAGAGATAAACCCTAATGCAAATAATACACAAGCTAGGGGAAAAAAATGAGTAAAATGAAAAAATATTACCAAAAAACAATTATTAGTTAAAGTAGATCAAGGGTTTTGAGCTGAAAATTTGAAATGATCACAACACAATCAATATGGCTCATAATTTCTATTATCACCTGTTTCTTGAAATGGAATGGTCATTATGCATCCATCAACATGGGCCAAATAGAAATATGGATATTCTTTCAAAAGATATCATCTCTACAATATTTTCATTTGTACGAAAAATTTATGAAAACAATTGATTTTAAATCACTGATATGTCCGCTTTCTAGACACGAAATAAGACAATTTTTTTTAAAACACGTATTTTTCACGAGGAACTTAGATCTGTAACTTATTTGTTCAGATTCTACACCAAAAAATTCACAACGGATCTAAAAGTTGCCATGCCAATTTTTCTTGTAGAAGAAAAACAAAACTATATATATATATAGCCGGGAGATAGATGGAAAATCAAATTTTCATATAGATCTATAGGAAAACAAAATAGTGATTAGTTTTTATTTTTATTTTTTATTTTATTTTTTTTAAATCAAACATCTAGAATCATGTTGAGATATTAAGAGAAGACCAAAATAAAAATATGAAGATAATTGTGTTGGATAAAACTATAAAAGGTGGTAGATCATAGCCACCAAGCTCTCATACCATGTGAGAAATCACAGGTATAGAAAGATAATTAAACTAACCTCTTATTTATGAATCCAACAACATATCAAACATAATAAATATGTGGTTCACCCAACCAGAGAATATTGTCTTCTATTATCTCTAGAAATCTCCTTCAATCTTATAAGAGAGAAACTCCATAATTACTCCATACAAATATAGAAGAATGCTTGAGAGCACAAGATGATGATCACATGTTATGCCTTAAGAGGCACTCTTGGGATTATTATATACCGAGAGATATGGAAGAATATGATATGGAGGAATATTGTTATCATCTCTTTATATAATATTCCTACCAAGAGTAATGGTGGTAAAAGTGTTGTGCATTTGACCATGTCAAAATGGGACAAGTGCATTGCTTTATAAGATAGGTTACTAATGGAGGAATAATGGTACATACTAGAGCGAATCGTGCATAAATGTTCACCTAACAATACTTCAGAATTTGTGAGAAGGTGGAGATTGTTGAATTTGTGTCAACTAATTTCCTATGTAGATGTATGCACACAACATTAACTAAAAATAGAATGTGTATGCATGCACCCTTTAGTGAACATGTTGGGTAACTAGTGGATCAGATTGTAATGAGTTCATTTAAATGTTTGATATATGCTATATATAAGAGCATACCCATAGAGGTGAAGAGTACCAATGTAGTGTAGCACAATGTGTTGGAAGAGAGGAGATGATGGTTGTATGCATGTGATTGACTATTGTAATTCTCCATTGAATAATCATAGTGTCAATTATGTGATTGTTGCTTTGTTTCATTTGTTCTTGGTTTTATTTTCTTTTCCATTAAAATCTTGTTATGTTTATTCTTTCTTTTCCTAACATATTCTTATTAAACTAATTTTTGGCTAATGCACAATGAATTCCTTTGTTCAACATTTCAATGGACTTGGTAATATATAGTCTAAAAATAAACCAAGTTTTATTTATGTTTGTGAGAAACTTTGGGACTGAATATAAAATCTTTGTTGGCATTTATCTTGTTGAATTAATGACTTCCTCAATTGTCATATTGGCCTAATCAATTTGGTTGTTGGATTTCTCATTGTACAATACAATACACTCTAAAAATAAAATAATTTGTATTTATCTTGTGGATGTCAACTTTTAATTAAGCTAATAAGTTTCATGATTTGAAATTGTGTTGAATTAATCTTTTTTTAATGGATAAGTTGAATTGAATGACTTAATTATGAATGAATTAGGGTTATTAATAATACATTAATTGATAGAGATAGGGTTAGTATTATTAATATTATATTATTATAGTAAAAATAGGTTAGTATTATATTATATTATTAATAATAGGAGTTAATTTAATATTAACTATTAATTATTATTAATGACTCAAAATTAATATAGTTATTATTAATATATTGAGTAATGGTTATTATTATTAGTGAATAGTAATAATAACTAATAATATTATTTAATTAATTAATTATTATTGATCATAATTAATAGTCATTAGTAATATTACTAGCAACAACTACTTTATAAAAGTGGTTGGTATAAGCTCATTTTTCACCTTTGCAAACTAATATTAACCATCATCTTATATCAACAACTTTATTAAAGTGGTTGTTGCTAGTTAATTACAATTAATGGTACAGGTTAGATAGCAATAAATACCTCAAACAATATTCAGTCTCGGCCTACTAAATAACATTGAATGTTGGGGCAGATGGAATATAGGTTGTTGAAATATAACCCATTATATCTAAAATGCTTTCAGATCAGCCTACCTATATTCCACAACATTAAATAACAAATTGGATAATATTCAACCTCAGCCTACTACATTACATTGAATGCTGGGGCAGATAGATATAGACCATTAAAATATAGACCATTAGATCTGAAATGCTTTCAGATCCCACGACCTATTTTCCACAACATTTTGCTATCAAAGTGGATATTAGTTGCCCTTCAAATACCTTCCAACAGTAAAAAGAACGGTACACCTTTCAATACATTTCACTTTACTGCGCTGACCAATTGTCATTCTTTTTCTCTAAATAGCGGAGGAAGGCGCAGCTAAAGCCATAGCTATTCCGGCTTGCCTTGTTATCATTTCAATTTCTTTCTGATCAATAGAGATCTTGTCTGTTGGGGAGGTGAGCGTCAGGTCAAGGAGGTCTCTTATCTGGACCGATAACAATATTTTCTTTTGCTTACTGGCTGAGGACTGGTTTTGCCTCGTTGTTCCCGGTAGTGGCGCATGCGCAAAAGCTGTTGTCGTCTTTGGCCCTATTTCTTCCTCAATGCCTTTCGGAAGTTTCTTACAACACCTGCTTCAGAAACTGAAGATGACGAAAAATTTCGGTTTTCACTGAGCTCAAATGATCAGTGAGGGTTAAGGGTTAATTTATGAAGACGAGCTAAAATTTCGGTTTTCACTGTGTTGCTGCTTTTAATTGGGCGAATCAGTGAGGGTTAAGGTTAATTATATTGAAATGTACAAATAATTATTCCATCACTAATTAAGCTTATTTTCAATTAGGACGTCTGAAATGGCTTACCTAAATACAAATTAGGTTTCTGGCTTCTACTCTTCCCAAATTATAAGACGTTTCATTACTGTTTGTTTTTTTTATTTGAAAATGGTAGAAGGTGGTAAGGGGTTTGTATAAATAAGGTTATAAGATTCTGGATTTGTTATAATTTTAGTTACTGATTTGCTTAATTATTTTTAATGGAATGATTTGGATAATTTTTTCAAATTTTGAATAATTAAAAAATTAAAAATAAATATTGAGTTAGTTTTTTTTAATTTTTTTTTATATATTTTTAAAAATTACTATTTTTTTAGTTATTGTTTGATTAACTAGAACATTTAATATTATTTTTATGCACCTAAACAATCATTTAATAATTACTTTCAAAGGGGCTTTATAGCATAGGTCCATCTATCAAGCATCAAGAGGGATCAAATTTCTAGAGATGCAAACCTTTAACTTTTCCTCAAGTTTTACTCTCTAAATCATTTTTTCACAATTTATTTACTCTCATTTATATGTCAAATATAAAACTTGTAAATTTTATTTTTTAAAATTTGAGTAATTAAAAATTAATTTATTACTAAATATTTTGTTTAATTTATTTTATATATATTTTTAAATTACTAAACTTGTTTTTAATTATTGTTTGATTAAATTTAGAACATTTAATATTATTTCAAATTATTTGATTTTTGATAAGTTTTCATTAATATTAATCGATATTTGTAAAATATAGCTTTAGATACATCTAAATTCATTGTTTTATTTTAGAAAGGTTTGAATTCCTCCCTTCAACATCTTGATTTGAGTCATTAATACATTTTATTATAGAGTGGATTCTCTTTATTTAATGAGTTAGATTGATCTTCAATTCTATATGCAAAATTTAAAATGCAATAATACAATAGACTCACACAAGAATAAAATGTTGCACAATACAAAATGGGCAAAGAATGAAAGAGAGCAATATTGGAATTGAGAAGTAAATGACCATCTATTGTATTTTCAACAAGAAGACACCCTTTTATCAAACTAGGTGATTTTTGTTTACAACAACATCAAGAAACTTGCTGATTTTTTTCTCACTCACAAGAATTGTTTTGCTTTTTATTTTAGTTAAGTGTTGGCGAGGGAAGTTTACAATAGAAACAACTATGCGAAGGGACATGGCCTCTCTCTTTGGTGGCTCAATTCCTCCCTGTTTAGATTCGGAAGCGTCCCCGCTTCCTCCTGCAAATGAGGAAATTTGTAGTGCATTCTCTCCAATGATTGCTCGAACTATGTCTAGATCATATCTAAGTGGGCGCAGCTGATGATGTTTTCCTATGAACCCATGCTTGTCCCGCAAGATCCACACATGAGCTTCTGGATGAAAGAACAGTGGCGTGTGTATTTTATGAGGCCTTTGTTGTGCACTCTCTAGTGTAGTTAGTAATGCATCGACTACCTGTAGATGGAATTGAGAGAAAGTAGGGGTATAACGTTGTGTTGAGTGTTTCTCGTGTTGGTGATGTGCAGACCCCACTCAATACTAATCAACCATCACTTCATTATCTACCTCGACATTTCCCTTAAATACAAATTCCCTCGGAGAACAACATGTGTGTCCAATACACCCTATCGAATTAATTGCTCCAACTAAGAAATGTCTTTGCAGATGATTTTGTCCTTCTATTATGCATTTGTAAGAATTAGTTTTGGATGAAGATTTCTCAATAATCTATTTGGAAAAAGAGGAATTGTTAGGGAAAAGAGGAATAGGTCCTCTGTGTCATATTTTCTCTTCTTGCGCGTATCTTTTTCTTGCATGGGATTCATCACTGTCTGTGAGGGACGCGCCCCACTTGTTGCACCTTGGGATCTTACTTCTGCAACATGTGCAATATCTTTCTTCCCAGTCTGTGGTCGACTTCTTATCCTTACTGCAGTTGGTGTCCTCCTTAGTCATTTTGGTATTGTGTTTTTCCCACTTAGTTGAGTTTGTATTCTAGCTTTTCTAGTATTGTCAGCCAAGCTACTTGTTGTCATTGACAAGCCTACTTTGGTCTTATCTTTACGCCTAGAGGACTGTATCATTTTTATCCTCATGGTTGGTTTTGCTACTGGTAGTTACCACTGCGCGGGCTAGTCTTTGATGATCCAGTCCACTTCCCCTTTCGTGACACAATACTTCATATTTAGTCACACCTTCTTGGGATCCCTGGTGGCTTGGATCCATACGTGATTTCTGAATGCCCTAAATATTTCTATCCCATATGTCTCATGCACTACCTCCATCGTTATGCGCCACAAATTCATTGTGCATTGTTGGATTTATTCTAGCAGCATTGCAAAAATAATGTTATTTTCGTCATGCATTTTTTTGTCCTTTTCCTTCCAAAGAGATTTGTATCTGGCTGCATAACACTTCCCCATCCTATCCAAAATCGTCGAGAATTTGGGCTCCTTCCACCCTGCCAACGCTATCAAGACGATTAACCTTGAGTAATGGAAATCGGTTTCATTATCTTGCGCATCTCGACAGTCTATTAAGAATTGGTTCAACAGGTACGGTGCCCAGCTGAACATAACCACCTTTGCACACTATGCGACTGCTGCAATAATGCCTGCTAACGCTTCCTCTCTGCGAGATTTCCTCAAACATTTACATGACATCAACTTATTGGCGAACCTTGTCACATTGTCATTGATGTATTTTATAACAATTCATGTATTTCCCCGAGTAGTGTCGAACTGCGCTTTAATCTGCTCTATTATTTATTTTTTGCGTGCCTTGTTATCTAGGTATTCTTTGGGCTATGCGCTGACTGTGGGAAGTGATGTGATCCTGGAAATCAATGCCACATCAATCTACATTGGTCTATCCATCCTTAGGATGCCTCCATGGATGCGGGCGACTAGCTATTTGACACATAGTCTATCATTCTTACCGCACACAAAATGTGGTATGTCCAATAGATTCAATATTCCTTAGTTGTAGAGCCTCGTTATCCACTGCGCGAGCTCCAATATGGGTTTACCTAGGGGTCCAATTTCCCCTGTGTTTATGAGATAATTTCCCTCTTCCAACTCTACAAACTTTTCCTCATCATGCACATCATGGTCGACATACCTCATATTAGGTACCTTTCCCAGCATGTCATCGACATAAATGACTACATCTGGGATATAAGGGAGTGTAATATCCATGGAGTCTTGTGCCTTTCGTTTATATCCTACAATAGATGTGTTTGTGTTTCCTACGTCTACATCCTCTTCTTCCCTTCTGGACTTTGGTCAATCGGTGATTTCTTCAACCAAAACTTCCTCTTGCTCATGGGACTGTCGCGGTCCCATTTTTTCATCGGGTTTCGCAAAAGTCTCTGGGTTAGGGTTAGAAACACCATTCTCGGCCCCAGAGTTCTGCCCTATTTCTCCTTGCTACACTATGGAGGTCTCTTCCTCAACCCATTTCGGGCTAATGGATTATGGGCCCAAGGTGGTAACTTCCTCCATTTAGACCACATTTTCAAGCTCCTCCATTCTTTTCTTACACCTTTGGCCTTGCGGAGTAATCAAGACGAGCTTCCCTGGCATGCCGAAATTTGGTTGAGTCATCCTATCTCAAATTCACACACTTTCTTTCTCTTGCGTAAATTGCTAGCTAAGGCACACCCTCTATTTCTTTCTTTGGGCTCAAACAATTGCTAAGTGTTGAATAAATGTGTTCTTTCCGGATTTTATAGACCCGGTTGTATTCACTTTTCACTTTTCATGTGAATTTGCGTCGACTTTAATTTTTCCTATGCGTTGTCTTCTGATGTTTTTCACGGTAATTATTGGGCGTGACTTTTTTCTATTTTTCTATTTTATTTCTTTTCTATTTTTGTATTTCTTTTTCCCTCTTTTTCTCCTTTGTATTTATTTTTCTCATTTTTTTGTCCTAGATTCTAATATAGTACACTATATACATGCATTTCTCACTGTGTTGTAACTTCTAAGGGTTAGGAGGTCGATTGTCCCTATATAGTTTTAGTTGACTACCGTTGATCATTCCTTTCAGTTATGTTCCTCTCAAGTATTTTAGTTGTACAAATCCCCCATCTGTGACATTCTTTACTTCATATGGCTCTAGCCAATGCATTCTAAATTTACCAGGATGTTGAAAAAATTTACTCTCAAAGAGCAAGACTATGTCTCCTTCCTTGAAACACCTCCTCTTTATATGTCGATCATTCCAGGATTTGTCTCTTTCTTTCTGCACTTCCTGGTGAAATCCTTCCAGAATCTTGTCCTCTTCCATATACATTAGTTGATTTAACCTATCCTTTACTATACCTCTTTCTGTCATGTTGGTAATAATTACTACGTGTAGGCTGGGTACCAAAAATTCTAATGGCACTACTGCTTCCTACCCATACACCATTCTGAATGGTGTTTGTCCTGTCAAATTCTTATATGTGGTCCTATATGCCCATAGTATTGCTGGTATTTTAAATTCCCAATCATCTATGTTTTTATTGTAGATCTTTGTTAGAGCATTATCCAAGATCTTATTGAAGGCTTATACTATTCTACTTTCCTGATGATGGTATGGTGTACTCTTATGGTGATAAACTTCAAACTCCTTAGTCATAGACCTAATTGTATTGTTGATAAAGTGAGCTCTTTGGTCACTCATCAAAATCCTTGGATATCCAAATATGGTGATCACTTACTCAAACAAGAAGTGTGTTGTTGTCTCTACACTGCAGTCTTTGACTAGTGTTGCTTTTGCCCATATTGTTAAGTATTTTTTCACAATAATGATATATCTAGATCCTAATATTTTTTTTGGTGGATTGATTGGTCCAGTAAATTCTATTTCCCATTTGTCAAATAACTGCAAAGTTACTTGTGGTCTTAGGGGCATCTCATCCCTTATGTTGGGTTTTCCAACCCTCTAACAGACATCATATTTCTGACAATATTCCTTAGCATCTCTATGGAACATTGGCCACCATAATCTTGCGCATAATACCTTATGCGCAATATCATTTTCTGTATAGTGTCCTCCAGCTATTCCTTCATGGGATTTTGCCAAAATTCTAGGTCTTTCATGCTCTAATACACACCTTCTCAAAATACTATTTGTGCCTATATTGTATAAGTGTCCTACAATATGTTGATAGTCTACAACGATGACTACCATATTTTTCTTTTTCTTAGTTTTAAACTCCTATGGTGCAACCCATGTAGTTAATTGTTCAATAATACCACCAAAATATTCATCAACTATCTGAACTGAAAACAACTGCGCATCAGGAAAGTTGTCTTCCAAGTTTGTAGGTTCTTCTCCATTATTTAACCATGACAGGTGATCAAGTCATGCATTCAAATTTCCTATTTTGACTATTACTTCAAAATAAAATTCTTGAAATAATAATAACCATCTACAGATCCTCCCCCTAACACTGGCTTGTTGACTAGGCATTTGCAGGCATAATGATCTATGAAAATTTTAAAGTGTTTACCCAGTAAGTAGTGCCTAAACTTTTGTAGTGCATATACCATGGCTAATCCTTATCTTTCTGTGGTGTTGTAGTTTTTCTCTAATTCTAACAATTTTATGCTTGCAAAGGATATAGGTTGGTCTAAGTGTTATAAATAGTAGATGTGCTCGTTTAAGCATAGACAATATAGCAATATTTTCACCCAACCATAGGCCAAAGCCACCCCCTAACACCTTAACCTTGACAAAGAATGATTCCGAAAGCAAACCAATAGCCAACCAAGGCTAATGCACCAAGCAAAGATAACCAAGACTGATCAGAAAGTCCAACCATAACCAATAGAAAGTCTGAGCCTAAATCGAGAATACAGATTGTAGTAGTTGCAGTTGCAGTTGCAGTTACAGTTGCAGTTGCAGTTGCAGTTGCAGCTACTCCCCAGACTTGTGCACTTGCCGAGTTTCTGCAATGCGCACTTCTTCACTGCTATAATTTCAAGATGTGTGTACCAAATGAGGTCTGGATACTTGTATTTATATTATTTTTCCTGAGTTGTCTGGGCTGACTTCTCATTCTGGAGGCTAAATACTTAATATTAAATATTTCCTTGTGTCGACTTGTCTTCTAGGGTTATGTTTAATGATTTAGGGTTTCTTCTTATTTCCTAGAATATTCAATTCTTGTCAGGGTTACACGCGGAGGTAAATAACTCCCACAACTACCATAATATGAACACTCCCTCCTAGCTAGGGAGGTATTAAAGGAAATGGTCTTGAGCATAAAAATTCCATTCAAATGGTAACATCATCATAGTCGTATAGACTAACTCATGATTAGATCACGAGAACCATCATCACTATCATATCATAGAATCAATTTCATCATCTCTCGAAGACATACTCTATGTGAGTAATCAGGCATGATGTTGAATAAGTCACTCACTCCACAGAGTGATACAAGGACCATTCTTCTAATCTGAACATATGTCCTAGAAGAATGACTATCCCAACATATGATAAAAGATATGCCATGGACTACAGATACCATTCCTATAGGAATGTCAATATAGGACTATTTTATAATCGAGTCATATGTACCATAGAGATCCTTCTCAACCTATATGCCTTATAAAATATCGATCTGGAACCATTTTCCTAATCGAGCCACAATTTGTGCCTTTAGGAAAAATACTATTCCATGATATGTCAATAAACTGTCAACCTGGACCATTCTCCATAGAGAGAATACCTATCCAAAAAACATGTGTTCTATCTAAACCATTATCCACCTGAAGAATGTCTTTCCACAAGCACACTGACTATCCATATAGATGATAATCATTTTCAACACTACTAATAGTCTACATGGAAATCAGAACAATGTCATTCAATAGAACACAATTATGTCTATCCATAGTAGTACACAACTACATCTAGTGGTACACGACCACACCAAGTAGCACACAACTACTCAATCAGTGACACATATCACAACTAGTGGAACATATTCAATGAGTCTTCCATAGGGAATGATTGTCCCGACCATTTCCTAAGGAAATGACTATCATGCACCAACCTCCAAAATGGACCATTCTTTTAAACTTCTCACAACTGTGAACTTCGAAAGAAAGACTGCATGGCGAGGTAGACCATTCTACTTGACCACTAATGAGAGTGACTGCCAATAAGAATGAATTTCATAGACCATTCCCCCACACTTCCACAAGGGGAATCTTTGTCTATGGTACATCAAAAATCTATTTAGCCATTTTCATTACGAAAATGATTGTGTGATCTATACCATTTCCTGAACTGGAAAATCCACGTCCGTCAGAAATCTCAAACCATTTTTCGAACTATAAAGGAACTGCTCATCCTAGACGAATTTTCAAACTGAAAAAAATGGTTGTCCATAAATCAATAACACATTAGTTCTCCCTCCCAACCTAGGAGTAATCTATTCCTTTTTCAATAAGGAAGTCGTCTCCATGAGCTCCAACTTGTTCTCTTGAGTACATAAGATTTTTCATCTTGGACAGAGGTTTTACCAAAATATCTTCTATATGCTCATCTGTGGAGATATATTGGAGAACTACATCTCTTTTCTAGACTTCATCACGGAGAATTTAATGCTTGATCTCAATGTACTTGGATATATCTGGAACATTGGTTTTCTCTAAAGTCTTCATATATCTCTGATCATTACAATAGATGATGGTTGGATTAATCTCTTTTGTTTCCTGCTAGCTCATGACATCGTGGCAAGGCTCAAGCTTGAACATATCCAAGTGGCACCTCTTCTGTCATCATGGGAGTTTACCATGGATTATAAATCCATCATCCTGGACTTCTGAGTAACCATTCTGATACAACATCTCTATTATATAAAGTTTTCACCGCGCTCATGTTGTGCATGAGAGGCTCTACACCAAGTTGTTTGAATCCATACAAGATCTTCTTCCCTCTGCATACAAGGGTGTCTTTTTGGTATACCTCAAAACCTTGAGGTTTCTCTACATACATTTCTTTTCTCAATTACTCTGTTGAGGATAACAATCCTTACATTCATCTGATGTAAAATCCAACCCATGGATATTGCGGACAATATAATGGCTCAGGTAGAGGTATGTCTGGTTTACTGGAACAAGCTATCATCATTGTCTTCTCCCTCCATCTAGGAGAACCTCTAGTTATGAATCTCGCAACTCTTCCATTCATAAGTCTTTCATACATTGTTCTTCATCACAACTTCTATTTCTTCTACTTGATTGCTTCTAGTGGGTTCAAACCAAGCTGGTATTCTTGTGATTCTCGATATAATGACTGGTTGTTATGGATTTTCTTTCTCTCTTGGAATCTTCATGTTTCTCTTTATCTCTTGGGTCCATGGAGTTTTCTATAGATTCCATGCCCTGAAGATTCCAACTTCTTCCTTTCATCATAAGATCATGGATGTGGATGGATAACTAGGTATCCTTTAAGACTTATTTTCGAAGAAGACTTATTCTAAAGTCAAACTGAACACGTGTTGCTTTTCATGGATGCTACCATTAATGGGAACATGGATAGATACTCCATAATCCTCAATGGATCATATTATTTAGGATTATCTCCCACCTAATCCTTGCTTCATGCATGAATGCATTCTCTTATTTTGTAATTATATAATTGACTCCCTCCATATAAGAGATTACACACTTTCGTATGCATCCTTATTTCCTTATGCAAAGTGTCACAAGTCTTTTTCCAAATTTCCTCTTGATTGCTGACTTTTTTCTGTTTTTACTTCTTCCAGGTTTCTTCAAGTTTGATTCCGATTTCATCTTATCTTGCAGTTGTTACTTATGTTAATAGCTTCCACAAGAATTTTTACCAAGGATTGTCAATGTACTTCATCTTTTCATGTGTATTGCTTGACTTGTATTCATCGTGATAGAAATCCTTATCTTGTTATTCTTCCATAGGTATTGTTTCTCTTTGAACATCTTATCTTCTAAGTATCTCCTTATAATAGTTTTACTCACTTTTACAACAGTCTTAATGGTTTAATTATATTATTGTGTTATCTCCTTATAATAGTTCAATTTCTTTACAATAGTCTTAATTGGTTTAATTGTAAGTATTGCGATTATTGCTCTATAGAATTTTTAATTTTTTTCTCAACAAGGAACTAAATAAGGAACTTATTGAATCCTTGATGTTGTTAATGGAATCCTTGCATGGAAATTGTAATTAGTAATTATTTAATTATGACTTACTTCTTTTCTTCACAATGTTTAAAGGGTTGTGATTCAAAAGAAGGTAGGGAAGCTTGGCTATATATTGATTAAAATTTATTAAGGTTAACTACTAATTTAATAAATTATGAGATACTTCAGTGCTTTATGATGTTCTAAAGGGTTGTCCTTAAAGAAAATAAGGTAGGGAAGCATGTTTTTATTTCTAGAAGAAAGTAGGAAAGTATGGTTATGAGTTTTTATATTGGTTTAAGGTATGTTGCAATATCATAGAATAATCTTTGAAGGTAAATGGTTGAGATGAACCTAGATTGTTGCACATTTTAACCATGTATTGAATGTCGTTTCCTTGCACGTCATTTAGCTTGATTGAATAAAGTGATCTTGTTTAGATATTTCATTATAAGGTACCATGATTAAGTTTTGGACTTCTGGCGTTTGGTTTTTGGGTCTTGACTTAAGGGACTAGGACTATTAAGTTTGTGCCTTAGTTACTATCACACTTGTTGCAATGCGGTGGCAGGATTCTTTATGATGGGATCATTGCGCACGTTGATTGATAATCACATACGATAACCTAGCTTGGGTCTTGTGATTTTGATGAGGATGATGTTGCTTATTGTAATTGAGGTTTTTACATTACACTATAATGTTTAATGTGATTTGTTTCTCACTTTCCGTGAAGGATTCTAGTTACTTTTGCCGTTTGATGCTGGTTGCGTTGGGTTGATTTGATTTTTTATTTTAGCTTCGTAGGCTTGGTCTTTCTTATGTCAGGCGAGATGTAGACACCTCCTTGTTCCTCAGAATAGTTGCCATCCCTGAGACCTTAAATGGTCAAAATCCATGAGAACCTAGGCTCGAGCATTTCTTATGTGTCCTGGAGGTCCTAACCATTGCAGGGCAGGATGAGAGGGTAGTCGTTTTTATTCTTCGTCTGTTTGAATGTCGTATGTTTCTTCTAGATGCATGTTGTGCTATTATGCTAGGTTGTTATGTTTGTATGTTTCATGAATTGCATGCGTTGTGTTCGTCGTCGAGTTGCGATGATTGAGTGTATTGTCGTTATTAATTTCCTATATATAATAATAATACTAATAATTTGTACTTGTTATGCGTTGCTTGTTGTCCTAACGACAGGGTTTGTTACATTACCAAACTCACAACTTCTTGTCGCAACTAATTTATTTTTAATTAGTTTCTTAATGCAAAAACTATAACCATGATTAACTCCTAGTTTCACCCACTTGACTAGTCAACTTCTTCTAAGAGCTTCTAGAATTAATTTGAATTTTTTGACCTTCTAGATAACTCATGAGGGTTCTCCACTTCACTATGCTAGAACTCTTTAACCGTGAGGAGTTATGTGATGTTCTGCATATCACTGGAAATTGAATGACATGTACTATCCATATAGAATAGTATTACCTCAAATATATTAAACTTCATACCATTATACATCAATCAAGCTAAAGTCCCTTAATCATACTTTTGGGGATACCATAATTTTCTACCAGACTTTCTTCAAGGGTTGACATCAATGAAAACCAACCCAATTAATAAACAATCTCCCCCTTTGGCATTGATGGAAACACTCTGATGCAATACTAAAGTCATATCACTCATGCTCCCTTTATGACCATCGCTCCCCCTTGAACCATGCCTTTATTCTCTCTCTCCAAGCATATAACTCTCTATCTTTCATCTGATAAATATCTCCCCCTTTGAAATCAATGGCAAAGGTAAATTCATGTGTGGGGTTGCTCCCCCTAACCGAATTTTCCTTGGGGTTGGTCCCCCTCACTGAAGTTTCCTTGGGGATGCTCCCTGTGAATGAACTCTTCCTGAAACTTCTCCCCCAACCTGAACTACCCTCTTTATGGTGCTTCCTCGTG
The DNA here is from genome assembly GCA_010110895.2 of Picea sitchensis. Classification (NCBI taxonomy): domain Eukaryota; kingdom Viridiplantae; phylum Streptophyta; class Pinopsida; order Pinales; family Pinaceae; genus Picea; species Picea sitchensis. The sequence continues at coordinate 52,260 of SNQJ01S0030238.1, read as the reverse complement.
TAAATCTAAGACATATAAGATAATCATTCAAAAGAATTTATTTTGGAGTAGAAATGACTCTGAGTCTCTGGAAAATATACTCAAAGGCTTCCCTTGGAAGCGATTTTTTAAAGATACATGTCACTTGTTCTTTTGTTCCCACATATTCAACTATGATGTTATTCTCTACAACATGTTCCCATAGAAAGTGATATTTTATTGGAATGGTATTCGTCTTGGAGTTCATCACGAGGTTCTTTGAGATACATATGCCAATTTTATTATCATAATAGATTAGAATGGGCTCATAATAATCAACTTGTATATCTGTCAGAGTTTGTTTCATCCATAGAACCTGTGTACAACATGTATCTACTACAATATACTCAGTTTTGGTTGTAGATAATGATATTGATGACTGTTTCTTTCTTAGCCAAGATACCAAACACTCACCCGAGTAGAACGGTGCTCCATTGGTGCTTTGTTGGTCATCAATGCAACCTACCCAATCTGCATCTATGTAGGCAATAAGTGATAAATAATTTCCTTTTGGATACCATAATACAAACTCTTATGTACCCTTGAGATATATGAATATCCTCTTTACTGCTAGAACATGTGATTCCTTTGGTGCTTCTTGAAATCTTGCCACTTGTCCACCTTCCTGCATTACATCTGGTCTGGATGTTGTCAAATAAAGTAAGATGCTAATCATTGACCTGTACTTCCTCTGATCTGTAGACTTTGAATCATCATCTTTACTTAACTTGCAATTGGTTTGCATATGAGTACTAAATGGTTTGCAATCTTCCATTCTAAACCTCTTTATCATTTATCTTATATACTTGGTTTGAGAAATAAAAATTCCTCTGTTTCTTTGACATATCTGAAAACCCAGAAAGAAAAATAGTTATCCAAGTAATGGAATTTCAAATTCATTCTACATATCCTTTTCAAATTCCTAGCTCAACCTTGATGTAGAGGTTGTTGTATGCATTTCCTTTCCTAAACCCTTGATTTTGTAAGTATGTGTCTAGTCTGGAATACCATGCTTTGGGGGCCTATTTGAGACCATACTTCTTCTTCTAGTTCTCCATTCAGAAAATTTGATTTCACATCCATATGATATGCTTTAACATTCTTTGAACATGCATAAGTTAGTATCAATATGATTGCTTCCATCCTGGCAACTAGGGAAAATGTCTCTTTAAATTCGATACCTTCAACCTATGTGTATCCTTTACATACCAATCTAGCTTTGTTCCTAGTAACCTATCCATATTCATTTAATTTATTTTTGAAGACCCATTTTGTGTCGATCACATTCTTGTACCTTGGTCTTGGAACCAATTCCCAAGTATCATTCTTCTCTATATGATCCAATTCTTCATCCATGACCTTTATCTAGAATTCATCCTTGTTGGATTCTTAAAAAATGTTTGGTTCAATTGAAGATAAGAGTGTTAGGTGCAGTTGTTCTGGTGAATGAATTCTTCTTTTAGTCTCAACTCCTACATCTTTGCTTTTATAATATGATCTGACGGATGATTCTTCAATATTTGTTTTCTAGGTGTATTTGTAGGTACTTGTTGTTCTTTCTCTTCTACTTCTATTTGATATTCTTCATCTTCCCCTTATGTTTCTTCTTGATCCTTTGCTTCTTCTTCGTAACCTATTCCACTGACTCTTTTTCTTCTTCTTTTATTTTTTTTCCACCTGTATCATCAACCGTTACATTGATGCTTTCCAAAAATTTGTTGAGCCTTAGATTATAACATTTGTATTCTTTCCTTGTACTTGAGTAACAAATAAGTACTCATTTGTCTACACAAGAATCAAACTTTCCCATTCTTCCATCTTCTCTTTTGATGTAGCATTTTCTTCCAAAGACTCTGAACTGCTTTACATTTGTTGGTCTTCCTTTCCATACCTTGTAAGGATATTTTTCACTGTTGTTCCTAAGAATTACTCTGTTTTGAATGTGAATTGTTGTATGCACTGCATGTGTCCAAAAAAAAACTTTCAACTTGGAATCCATTAACATTATTTGAGCCATATATTGTATTGTCCTATTCTTTCTTTCAACGACCCCATTCTTTTGAGGTGTTATAGCAACGAAGATTTGTCTTTTTATACCATGCTTGTTGTCGAAATACATAAATTCCTTTGAAGTAAACTCTCCTCCATTATCATATCTCAAGAATTTGATTTTTGAATCCATTTCATTTTCAACCATTTCCTTGTATACCTTGAAGTTTTCAAATGCTTCTAACTTATTCCTGAGAAAACAAATTGCAGTCATTCTTGTATAATCATCAAACAATAACATAAAGTAATAATAATAATAATAATAATAATAATCTATTTTTAAGGTCACGACCAAGCCAACACACCAAATTGGTGTATGAGACCCCCTTGTTTGTGGGACAAAGGACCCCCCTCTGCCCAACGATTTGACTGGTAAAGTCTACGAAGGTATACATACCCTACCCCCCTCTGGATTTGAACCTGTGACCTCTTAAGAGGAAACACATGTTCTTAACCATTAGGCCCACTCAGGCTGTATTTCTCACCTTTTAAACCCTTTTTATAGTTGGTCCAACTAAATCAATATGCAAAATTACCAATGGTATTGTTGTTGAGTATTCCTTTGATTTGAACCTGGTCTTTGTTTTCTTTCCTCATTGACAATTCTTGCATGCATTTCTCATTGTGATCTGGGGAATTTCTCCGACTCCTTCCTTTTTTTTGAATTTGATAAGGTTATCGAAGTTTATGTGAGACATTCTTCTGTTCCATAGCCAAACTTCATCTTCCTTCCCTAGACAAAACTTTTCATTTCCAATTTCACTTAATACATATATGTTGCTTGAATTTCTTACATTTGTTGCAACCAATTTTCCTGAACCTACTTTTCTTATCTTGTATTTTTTTGAATCGAACATAATCTTGTGACCTTTGTCACACATTTGAATTACACTTAAAATATTATTTTTCATATCTTCCACTAGTATAACATTTTCTTCCTTGGTATCCTTATTTCCAATTCTGACTATGCCATTTCCAATGATTCTAGTTGAGTCGTCATTTCCAAAGAAAACTGATCCATATCTTTCCTTTCTCAATGTTAGAAACTTTTCTTCATCACTTGTCATGTGCTTTGACCAACCATTATCAACATACCAACCACATTTCTTATGCTTAGCTTGTAGAGAGAGTGTTCATTCTTCATTGTTATTTTGATTATGCTTTCTTATCCATGTTCTCTTATGAGGTTCATGTCTATGAATGTTGTTATTCTATGTGATTCTCTAGGAGGGACTGTCATTCTACAATCTTTGGCCATGTGTCCAAAGTTGTTGCACTTGTATCATTCCACTTTAGTGCTCAATGATTCAAACATGTTGTATCTTCTTCTATGTGTTTCACTAGGACTTCTTGGATAACCATTTTGTTTATGACTGTCAAAGTTGTTTATGTTCCTGGTATTAGATCTGCAATTTATATCTTTATGTCCAAAATTATTTCATGCATAACATAAACCAAAACAGATAGTTTGATACTTGGCAGTTGAAGATATTCTAAAAGGAGTTACTCTTCTGAATCCTTATTCTTCCTAAGTCATGTTTTTTTTTTACTATCATTGATTATGAAGTATGAATCTTCTTGGTGGAGGAGTGTCCCTATGATCTTCCTTGTAGAATTTCCTATCTCCTTTGATTGTTTATGCATAGCTTTTCACATATGTTTCTTGATATGTCGTTTTGGACCTTGATCCCTTTTCTGTCTGATTGTATCCAAATCTAGACTTGTCATGATTAGGCCTTTGACTACTGATAATGTCATCCAAAACTTTTGAGCTATTCTGCATATTTTTATTTTGAAGATCCTTTCTCAATGTGACAATCTATGCTTCCAAATTTCGAATGAACCTATCTCTTTCTTCTAACTGTTATTTGAGTGCTTCTTCAATTATTTTATCTTCTTCTATTTGAACGTTCAATTATGTGATCATCTTCTCTAATTCTTGTGTGTCTTATTTCTTGTTTAGTGATGCATGAGCATCTCAAGCGAGCCAGCACGGAGACAACGGACAGCTGGAAAAGCGCCCAACACAAATTTTGAAATATCCTGAAATATTAATGAAGCCATCAAGTGGAAGCACACTTGTAAAATGTAAACGAACCTTGAGTGATTTGCTCTCATCCTTAGTAGGTAGAAGGCATTTATAATAGTTAATGCAATTAGATAGAAATTAATGTGTAGATTAGACAGTTTAGAAGGAAGGAGGGAAAATGGATATAGATACCCTCCTTGTGTATTGTAAAAGGGGATGATGCCAATTGAGAGCATAGTAGTGAAGAACATTAGCAAGAGCATAGAAAAGAAGCAAAGAGCTGTAGTGAGAATTCCATGTACAAAAGTTCTGGATTAATACAAAAATGTTTTGATTCAGACTCGTGGGGTTCAAATATTCTCTGTGTATGCATCTTTGAATGTTATGCTCATGAATGGGTTACTCTTTCTTTCATGCAATTTATTTTATTCTATGTATGAATGATTTCTTGTTGAATGTCTAAAATCTAAGAGGGAGAGAGAGGGTAAGGGAAATGAATTTCAATTGTTTCTCTATCTGAGCAAGAGTTCCTGCAAGGAGTGCAGTTGAATTGTCCGCAAGGAGTGCATTGACAAAGGGTTCAAAGGGTTGTCTCTGAAAGCTCAGACAAGATAGATTTTGTTCTCATTTCCTCAGAAGTGTAGTTGGGCATAGGAGTTGTGCAAGGTGTGCATAGGCCAAGTAGAGTTTCAGGTTTTGTAACCTGAATAAAGTATTGAGAGATTGTTGTTACAGGGGGTGCGCAGAGTCGACGGATTCCAATTCCTTGGAGTAATTAAGGAATTTTCCGCAAGGAGTGCATGCAAGAGTCTTCTTCAAGACTCAGAGTTGGAGAAATCTTAGGAAGGATAAAGTCTTCAAAGTCGTCAAAGAAAGCACAGGAAGTTTGTGCATTGGAAAACAGTGAGAAGGCATTGCAAGTTTGTGTCGTAGGCAGTTGAGTACCGTGGGAAAACCACTTGGGAAGTAGCCAAGAATATAAGCGCAGAGAAGATAAACATAGGAGACAACTTCAATTTGAGGTTGGTGACTTGATTCTGGGACATTTGAGAAAATAAAGGTTCCCGAGAGGAACATATAATAAACTGAAGATGCAGAAAATCAGACCATGTAAGGTCTTGAAGAAATTTGGGGCAAATGCTTACGATATTGAATTACCCGATGGGATCGGAATTTCTTCGATATTCAATATCTCAGATTTGTACCCATATAAAGATGAGGAAGCAGGGACAAAAAATAAGCAGCCGGTGATCCAATGGACAAAACAGATTCCAGTTGCAGAAAAGCCGCAGATGGAGCGCATACTGGACAAAAGAGTGAGTAAGAAGACCAGGTGAAAGAAATACTTTGAGTATCTGGTCAAGTGGAAGGGCTATCCAGTTGAAGATGCGAGCTGGGAGAACAAAGCGGAGATCCAGAAGCATGGACAGACTGTGTGTGAGCTCATGGACATGAGCCCATGAAAATTTTCAAGCGAGGGAGTATGATGCAGGAGCATCTCAAGCGAGCCAACGTGGAGACAACGAACAACTGGAAAAGCGCCCAACACAAATTTTGAAATATCCTGAAATATTAATGAAGCCATTAAGTGGAAGCACACTTGTAAAATGTAAACGAACCTTGAGCAATTCGCTCTCGTCCTTAGTAGGTAGAAGGCATTTATAATAGTTAATGCAAGTAGATAGAAATTAATGTGTAGATTAGACAGTTTAGAAGGAAGGAGGGAAAACGGATATAGACACCCTCCTTGTGTATTGTAAAAGGGGATGATGCCAATTGAGAGCATAGTAGTGAAAAAAATTAGCAAGAGCATAGAAAAGAAGTAGAGAGCTGTAGTGAGAATTCCATGTACAGAAGTTCTGGATTAATACAAAAAGGTTTTGATTCAGACTCATGGGGTTCAAATATTCTCTGTGTATGCATCTTTGAATGTTATGCTCATGAATGGGTTACTCTTTCTATCATGCTATTGCTTTTATGCTATTTATGAATGATTTCTTGTTGAATGTCTAAAATCTGAGAGAGAGAGAGAGAGAGGGTAAGAGAAATGAGTTTCAATTGTTTCTCTATCTGAGCAAGAGTTCCTGCAAGGAGTGCAGTTGAATTGTCCGCAAGGAGTGCATTGACAAAGGGTTCAGAGGTTTGTCTCTGAAATCTCAGACAAGATAGCTTTTGTTCTCATTTCCTCAGAAGTGCAGTTGGGCACAGGAGCCATGCAAGGTGTGCACAGGCCAAGTAGAGTTTCAGGTTTTTTAACCTAAATAAAGTATTGAGAGACTGTTGTTGCAGGGGGTGCGCATAGTCGACAGATTCCAATTCCTTGGAGTAATTAAGGAATTTTCCGCAAGGAGTGTGTGTAGGAGTCTTATTCAAGACTCGGATTTGGAGAAAGCTCAAGAAGGATAAAGTCTTCGATGTCGTCGAAGAAAGCACAGGAAGTTTGTGCATTGGAAAACAGTGAGAAGGCATTGCGAGTTTGTGTCACAGGCAGTTGAGTACCGTGGGAAAACCACTTGGTAAAAAGTTGCAGGAGTCCTTGGGAAGAGAAGAGACAGACGGTCGGAATTCTCTGTGGAGAGTTCATGAAGTCCAGTGAGCCGTCAGATCTCATGGAGAAGCAGGGGAGTTATGACAAGCATTCCCAAAGGTTAATCTTAGAAGAGGCAGAACCGTAAATTCAACTCAATAGGAGCCGTCGTATTTCAACGTGGATTCCTATTTCGAGTTTTCGCAAGTGGAAGTCCCATAATTTTGGCAACAGGACTCGCAAAATCATGAAATGCGAAGTCCCAAAGGCACGAAGGGATCGTGTAGGCCATAGGAATCAACAGGGTGGACAGGTGGCATACTATCGACACGGAAGTCAAATTCCATTGACCATTTCAGGGTTTCGAGGGTTGAAGTCCCAAAATCTTCGCATCAGGATTCATGAAATCGCAAAGTCCGAAGTCCTGACAGAATTGAGGGTTGTTGAAAAGTCAGAGTGTGTGAGCACATCGAAGGTTCGGTAAATCGGGTTTCGGGAGTCGAGAAAACTAGTTGCTTGACATCGCAAATCCTGAAACCGCGATAAGGAGAAAACCAAAATAGAGAAAGAAAGGTCAAGTGTTGATTGCTTTCGGTTTTTGGAGATTAAGAGACAAGGCGCTTGACTCCTGGATTCGCGAAAGTGCGAAGTCCGATCTCCTGAAGTACAAGGGGGAATTTCTCGAAGTTAATTGTGGGTGCAGATTTCCCGAAAGGGAAATAGAAGAGCCATTTCCGAGAGCTCTTCAGGCCAGTGTAAGGGAAAAGATCATGTATATTTGACCCTCTGACCTACGGGCTGAGGAGGGGCTGCATCAGGTTATACGTGACCCTCCGACCTGCGAGTTAAGGAGGGGTTGCGTCAGGTTATACATGACCCTCCGACCTGCGGGCCAATGTAAGGGAAAAGATCATGTATACGTGACCCTCCGACCTACGGGTTGAGGAGGGGCTGCGTCAGGTTATACGTGACCCTCCGACCTACGGGTTGAGGAGGGGCTGCGTCATTTAGTTCTTCTTGGAGCTTCTTATTTTCTTGTTTTATATTTTTATAACTTTTATAACCCTTAACATTTCTTCTCAGGCGTCTACTTCTTCCTCTTCATATTCTTCTTCGGTGTATTATTTATCAGAATCTTCTATTGCCATGAATATAACTCTTTCTATCTCACTTTCACTGACTTCATCTTCATCTGATGAGGAGTTGTCTTCTTTGGTGCAAAAACTTTTCTTGAAGACTTTCTTTTTGGTTTTTTTTCCTTTATATGTTTGTTTGCTATTTGAATCATCTTCATCATTTCTCTTACTTTTCTTATGAGGACATTTTTTAGAAAAATTACCAATACCATCACAATTAAAACAAATCAATGGAAGTTTACCTTTATATTTACTATTGGTTCCCTTTTTCAATCATCTGACAAAGTTGGCCACTTCTTCATCGTCTTCTGAGATGTCACTGTTGTTGCTATGTTCTTTTTATTTTTTCTTTCACTTTTTCTTTGACTTTTGGACACTTTGAATGCTTCTTCTTTTGTACCTATACGTAATTTTTTTTTTATTTGTCTTTAAGAATTACATTCATTGGAAGCACCAACTTCCTTTGTTTTCCAGCTTCAACTGGAAGGACGCTCTAACCCCCTATTTTTAGGCTACAACCTGAGGGAAGCTCCAACACCCCAATTCTCTGGACACAACTAGAAGGAGGCTACAACCCCATATGTTCTGCATCTATAATTAGAAGGTGGCTATAGCTACCTATAATTTCCTCGTCCAACCACCTTGAGATATAAGTGCCAAATGTAGAAACTAAATATCTCACTATCACAACCTATTCTGTCAAATTTGTCACTGAGAAAACTGTCACTGTATACTCATCAACCAATATGATCTGATCACATATATCTCAAACACTATACCAGAAGTTTGTCCCTCAAACCATGTGCTAGAACCTCATTGTTATACAAAATCTATCTGTACCAATAATTTCAGCAACATACCTCAACCAAAATCCCTCAAACATGAACCAATATTAAACTTCAGTAGATATGCCTCAGACCAACTCTACAACAAGCCCTAAACTTGAAAGAGGGAATCCAACATATTTATAAGGAAAACCCTCAACTAGATTCATAAATTCAACACTACACATATGAAAACCATAAATTTTTTCTTCTTGTAGCATTTTGTTGTCGCGATTCTGCTGCCGCGGTTTTGTTGTTGCAATTCTACTGTCGCGAATTTGTTGTCGCGGTTTTTCTGCCGCACTTTTTCTGCCACCCTTTTTTTGCCGTGATTTTTCTGCCGCACTTTCCTTCCGCAATTTTTTCGTTGCACTTTTCCTGCCGTGATTTTTCTGCCACACTTTTCCTTTCGTAGTTTTTCTGCCGCAATTTTTCTGCCGCACTTTTCTCTATAAATAATACCGTCCCAAATAACCTTTCACAAAACATCTATTAAATAATATTCAAATAGTTGCTAATGGGAGACCCTTTCTCTCTTATTTATACTCTCCAAGTAGCTTCCTCTAGAAGTATCAACTTTTGTCCACTTAACCACTTTATCCACTTAGCCACTTTGTCCACTTAACTACTTTGTCCACTTAGCCACTTTTTCTACTTAACCGCTTTGTCCACTTAACTTAAACAATTTCCAAAAATAGTAAGTTATCCACTCCTAGTTGCAACCAACTTTATTATTTAATTAATTTCTTTTGTAACCACTTTGACTTATCCATAAATAGTAAACTCACCACTTCTTGTTGCAACCACTTTATTATTTAAATGATTTCTCTTTGCAACCACTTTGACTAATTTATTATTTAAATAATTTATCTTTACTCACAACTTCTTGTTGTAACTAAATTTTCTATAATTAGTCAATTCATAACTTCCTTTCCCTTAACTAAATTTTTGTTGCAACCACTTTATTATTTAATTTATTTCTTGGTCAACCACTTTGACGATTCAATCTTCTCATCACAACTACTTTACCATAATTACCAAACTCACAAATTATTGTTGCAACTAATTTATTTTTAATTAGTTTCTTAATGCAACAACTATACTCATGATTAACTCCTAGTTTCACCCACTTGACTAGTCAACTTCTTCTGAGAGCTTCTATAATCAATTAGACTTATTTGACCTTCTATATAACTCATGAGGGTTCTCCACTTCACCACACAATAACTCTCTAACCATGAGGAGTTATGTGGCATTCTACATATCACTAAAAATGGAATGACATGTACTATCTAACTAGAATCGTCTTACCTGGAAATATATTAAAATTCATACCATTATACATCAATCAAACTGAATTCCCTTAATCATACTGTTGGGGCTACCAGAATTTGCTACCAGACTTTATTCAAGGGTTGACATCAATGAAAAATAACCCAATTAATCAACAATCTCCCCCTTTGGCATTGATGGAAACACTATGATGCAATATTGAAGTCATATCGATCATGATCCCCCTATGACCATTGCTCCCCTTGGAACCATGTCTATGTTATCTCTCTCCAAGAATCTAACTCTCTATCCTGCATCTAATAAATATCTCTATTACACATTATTTTGGTCACCTTAGTGATCACGTGACAACATGTGTTCACATTCCCTAAAAACATTAAAAGATACTTTCTACATGATAAAAAGTGATTTGATTTCCTCTTTCAAAAACCATATGAAGGAAGGTCATCTCACCCTTATCTATTCATAGGGTGCGACAATGCCTGATTGTCGCATGCTGTAATATAGCTAGACTATGAAATTGTCACAGGATGCTATGTATGTAGGGTGCGATGATGATTTAAGCTTGGGAAAAGTCAAATTTCACGAATGTTCTAGAAGGGGATCTTCTAGAAGATGAGGTGGCCTCCTATCGGTTTGGATCTTACTCACTTTTCTGATTTGGTGGGATCATCCTAATCTCCTCATCCATATCTATTTCACACTATATAGAGAGGGATCTCTCATGGAAAAGGCTAAGGTTGAATAGACTAAGATTTGTATGGAGAATTCTACTTCAGATTATTCTTGAGAACTTTGCTTTAGTTCTACAAGCTACATGGTGGATCTTCTTCATTCAAAGGCTTTTGAGAAAAGGTGTGTGTGTTAGAGAAAAGGGTCATTGAAAGGGGACCTTGAAACATCAAGGCTTTGGTTGTATTCTCCACTTTCTATTTAATATGATACAACGATATGTTTCTTTCCCATAAAACTAGTCTTGTTTTATTGTATGATTCATTGATCACATACATAGGTTCTTGTTGAGTATATTGTGTTGTTTTCACTTTGGTTGGCTTGTGTTCCCTTCCAGGTTCAATCTCACAAGAGCATTGGAACGGAGCTAGGATGGCAATGGCAAGAGGAAACGACATTTAAAAGGTATGTTCTCTATCTCTTGTTAGCTTGTAAACTCAATAATTAGAGCCTAGGGAAAGTCTTGTATTATGTTATGTTTTGTTTTAGTTTTGGGTGGAACTAGGGAGATCTTTTTGTGTCCGCACTTACCAATTAGTCCAATAAAAAATTTGGTGACCATACTGGGGACGTGAACTTGTTTTTGTTTTTTCCCTCTTATTTTCTTTTAGCCTGCCTTCTTTTGATTAAATTCATTCTATGAGTCTGTGGGTGATCCATCTGGACTCCCTGGGTCTAAAAGTTCAGTTAGAGTTTTTGTCTTTCTTCCATATTTTCGTTAGTTACAAAGATTGTCACACTGTACTATATAGACAACCTACAACGACTCTCTGACACCGCACCCTGTTTGTGAAAACCAGTGCAATGATGTCGCACTGTGCTCTATGGGCAGCCTGCGACGACCTTAGCTCGTCACACTGTGCTCCACTGTCAACCTACGACGATTCCTGTAGGAATTGTTGGAGTGAGTCAATTTTTATTTTTTCACCCAATTTTTCCCTAATTGCCTGGGATGAACTTCTGATACCAATGATTAATTGTTTTTATAAGTTTAAATCTTGCGTTTGATTTCTTTTCATGGATTGAAAGTCTTTCTTTGTAAATTTTGCAAGTTTTTCTTTTGATTCTTGTCACAGGGGTATAATTTGTGGATCTTGATATGAGTGCTTGTTTGACAAAGGGTCTTTGATTTTCTTAGAGTTTTGGATTGATTTTACTTTCCATATTGTTTATTGATTGAAAAACATTTTTGTTTTCATTCAACAAAAGGCTTTCTAATCATTTTCATTTTCATCTATATTATGAGTTTTGATTTGGGAATTGTGTTGAGAATGTCTTGATTTTCTTGCATTACGCTTTATTTTTCTTCATTATATCTCTTATCTGATTTAAGGAAGGAAGAATTGAAGTCATTTTTATTTTTAGTAATAGTTCACAAGAAAATTCTTGCATTCGAAATATTTGTTAAGAGAGAAAATCAGAAAATTTTGTAGTTTTGATTATTTTGGATTTTATTCATTCGAAATTGAGAAATTGAGTTTCGTAGATTTTGCATTTCAAAAGAAAATAAATACCTTCTCCCTACTATAACTAGAGTTCATTGGATTGAAAGATCGCATATTCATCTCTTCTTGCATTTTATTGGGTCAATGTCATGACATCATCAGTTTCATTTCCATCTCCCTCTAGAGTAAACAACAACCTTTAAAACACATCGTAATTTTAAAATTTATTAGCAACTTTTATTTTCTAGAAATTATCTTCACCAACATTAGCTAGGATAGTGCTTTGGAATAGGTTGTAAGGAGCACTCTCCAAAGCATAAAAACACACAATAGTATCTTTTGATAGGGAGAGTTCAAATCCACTTGCTACATTTTGTCTGGGAAGCCCTTCTAACACAAGGGTAAATCACGAGGTCGGATTAGAAATGGCAGAGTTATTCAACCTACTTTGTCGGTTTTAGTGTAGATATTGTGCATATTATTGGGGGTCACTTGAGAGTATACCCAGGATTATGTGTGGGAGCTTCTAGAGTTGATTTCTGGATAGATACCCTGCCTTTGCGCATGGATTGGACTGTCGATTGTTTCCCTAGGCATCATTATCGTAATTGGTAACCTTAGTAGCCTATCTCTTTAGGTTCTTTACACAAGGTGATTGTGGAGGGAAAAGTCTTCACAGTACCTGTAATTGACGTTGGCCAAACTCACTTGGGCTCCTTGGAGGGTATACCCACGATTATGTGTGGGAGTTTGCACCAGGGTGTAAGTTTGTTAAGAAGGTCATCAATATAACTTTTCCACCCACTTTATCCCATCCCCTTCTTGTCTTGATTTTACGACGTTGGATTTCATCACCAACTAGTGACTTCAGAATAAGAAGGTTTGTTTGCTTGGTTTGATTTCTAGATTTTATTAGTGAGTTTTGTTTGTTTCTCTAGTTGGCCATAGATTTTTTTCATTATTTATTTGGTTCGGCAAACAACATCCTTCATCATTCACGTAGGATGAAAGGGCTACCTCCAGAAGATCCAAAAGTTTACCTCCCTTTTCTTCCTAACTCACCAAAGGGCTCTCCTAAGCGAGCAGTCAATAATGAAGTAGCCTATGAGGTTGGAAGTTCATACTCTTTAAAGGGATTCAGAATTGTTTTGGATTCTTTAGAGGCATTTATACTCCCCCCATATCTGTTATTGATTATTAGACGAGATCCACATTTTCTCCAGAGGAAATCATTGGAAGAAATTGTTGTTGTTGAGAATATTGAAGTACCTACTGGACCTAACGTAGGATCTAGAGTAGATGATCCACTTTTTCAAAGTGAATAATTTAGAACCCCACCTCACACTACTGGATTTTTTAATCCTGGTTCTGAACCTTCTTCGGGACACGATCTTTTTGTCACACTAGGAAGGAGTTTTAATCAACCTATGGAATCGCAAATTCCTAAGACATTTCTTACTTATACAACACCTTTAGATCATTTTACTGGCACAACCAATAATGTCACCATAGTTTTAGACCAATTGTTGGTTGGTTCTCACTCAATTCTTTCTCTCCAGATGGCCCACTCTACCATGGTCCCACAGGCTATGAATGTTTCTACAGGGAATGTGGTGATCACTCAAGATCCTATTGGAAAACCACTTCGACTTAGATCAAATCCATCTCTTCCTCTTGGGTATAACGCTTTGAATACTTCCATTGTTATTCCTACCCAAAATCCATCCATAGGGTCTATACTTTTTGTTCCTCTTGGGTATAATGTTACTGGTCATTTCGTTGCTACACCTACCCAGGTTCTCTCTGGAGGGCCTTACGTTCCTCCTCCACCTTCACCTGGAGGACCAGATCGTCCTGGCCCTAGTGGATCCAATCCAGTTGGAGGCACCAGTCATTATGTCACTTCTAGTTTTCATATTCTTGTTGGAGGTCAAACTCAAGATGGGGGGAACCTCAATTTGGGGGGAAACCTTAGATTGGGGGACAACCTCAAATTGGGGGGAAAACTCAAGTTGGAGGCAATAATCCAGTTTATGGAAAAAGTATACATGTGTTACAATATCAACCTTGGAATCTTCCTTTCCAAAGGAATCAATAAACGTCTGGGGGGGAAACATCCTCAAGTTAATTCTTTTGTACCCCCTAATCTCGGTCAACCGTATCCAGGTTCTATGAATCCTACTTGGGGTCAAAATTTTCAGTCTAATGTTCCTTTCCAAGTGAGCATACCTAATATTAATCAAAACCCTCCACAACCAAATCTTTCAGGACTATCTAACTATCTGCAAACTGCTTATGGTCCTACTGGTATACCTACGGGACTTCCTCCTCAAAACTACCAGTTTCCTTGATCCAGGTGGATATTGGTGGCCGCCCGCCTATTCCACTTGGACCCACACCATTGTTTCTTTCAGTTTTTCATTTTCCTTAATTGTAACACAATTTACTATTTTTAGCAGTTTTTTGGGTCCTGAACTTCCAGAGCCATTTTGAGGCCCTAAACGACGTTTTTTTGGCATCAATGCTTCGGCGAATATGAGTCCATTTCAAACTTGATATTCGTTGTGAGAAGTGTATTACTTGGATATATATTTATAACGATGTATCATGTGCATCAAACAGAGATAGTATGCCAAAGTTACGGCCCTAGGAAATTGATGTACCAATTTACCCCGACGGGGCCCATATTCTGGCGTTTCATCTCCTAGGGTTAGGTTTTTAGATGTTTAGGGTTTTCCATTGTTTCTCAATAATATATAGGCCTTCGAGCCTCATTGTAACATAGATTTCAGAGGCCAGTAGCCGCCACATCTCTTCTCAGAGATAAGCTACCAGCGCCTGAGCTATTTTGTTTCCATTCTGTCTATAAGAATATTTCAGTGATTTTTTGTTAATGAAATGAATTTTTACTTCCATTGCATCTCTACGTTTATGTGTATTTCCATATTTCATTATGTTCCTGCATAAATCCGTATTATTCCTCAAGTGAACAGATAGTTTCCTTTTCTTGCCACTTTGGATTTACCGGATTTGTCTAGAATTTTGAATGATCCTATTTTGGACTCTCCTTATTAGTCTGTCATACCAACCAAATTACCGTCTGACATTCCTAAATTTGACGGTTGATCAGGAGAATATATGAATAATCATGTCATGACTTTCCATCTTTGGTGTTCATCTAACGCATTGATGGATGCCTCTATAAGATAACGACTTTTCCAACAAATAGTTTGTGGTTATGATTCAGGAGATTTGGACAAGAGGAGACCTACCTCAAGTTATGTCTTCCGAGAATGAAATGATCTATTGGGTAAGTTTGTGTGAGAAATCATAGGTATAGAAAGATAACTAAATTAACCTCCTATCTATGAATCCAACAACATATCAAACATAATAAGAACAAAAAGTGAAAAGGAAAAATAATACACCAGATATGCATGGCTCACCCAATTGGGATACATCCATAGGAAGGTTTTATTCTATTATCTCCATAAATATCCTTCAATCTTACAAGAGAGAAACTCCACAATTGCCCCATACAAATATAGAAGAATTCTTGAAAGAACAAGATGATGATAACATATTATGCCTTAAGAGGAACTCTTGGCATTATTATATACCAAGAGATATGGAGGAATTACTCTCACATATTGCATGTGGGAGAATATATTTCTCCTTTTTATCATCTCTTTATATAATATTCCTACCAATAGTAAACTATTCCATAATAAATATGGGATATTTTTTTTATACTCTTTTACATAATATTGTAGACAACTTCTGACATAATAAAAAGACATTATTACCTTCCAAGAAATATAATATATTCCAACACTCCCCCTTAATAATGGCTGGAAAAAAATCCCACACTAATGGATGAAGGAGTCATTACTAATTCTCCCCCTTGATGACAACTTCCCTCATCTCCAACAAAGAGAAAATGTATACAAACGTTTCCTCTGTCATGGATTTGGTGAAGATATTGGTAACTTGTTGCTGAGTAGGAAAATATGCGAGATAGATAGTACCATCTGCAACTAGATCTCGAATATAATGTGCATTAATATCGAGATGTTTTTTCTTGGAGTGATATACCTGATTATAAAAAATATGTATTGCACCTTGATTGGCACATATCAACTATGTGGTGGATTTATGAATCATTCCAAGATATGTAATAACATGGTGTAATCATACTACTTCTTTAGTTGCTTCTTTGGTTACTCTGTACTCTGTTTCACTAGAAGATAATTCAAGAGTCTTCACCTTCTTACTGGACCATGAAATTGGACCTAAACCAAGTTGAAATAGATAATTTGTAGTATACCATATGTATGAATTGTCACCTTCCCAATAAAAATACAATATAACCAAGAAGTGAAACTGTAGCACTGCTCAAATAAAATACACCATAATTCAATGTCCCTTTTAAGTATCGCAAAATTCTCTTGGTTTCCTCCCAATTTCATGAGGATGTTGCATGAACCTATAAAATAGAATATCGACAAAAGAAATATTGGTCCTTTTGCGTGTCAAATATATCAAACTCTCCACAAGCTTACGGTACAGTGTGGCATCAACAAGAGGAGTATTACATTCTAGAGTTAAGTTAACACCAGACTGAAATGGTGTGGGAGAGGGATTACAATAACTCATATGGAAATGAGTTGATAAATTAGTTGCATACTTTGGCTGAGAGATAAAAATACCATTGGCCATATGCCACATATGACGACCCAAGAAATAGTGCAAGATATCAATATCTATCATCTCAAACTTCTTTTGAATATCGCTTTTCATATTTTGAATTAATACAAGTTGGCTACTAGTGATAATAAGATAATTCAAATATAAGACAATAATGAGGAAATGATCACCAAAGTCCTTGACATACATATTTAGATCTGATATACAACTCTTGAAACCATTCTTCAAGAAATATGCATCAATTTTCTCATACCAAGCCCTCGATTCCTGCTTGAGACCAAACAAAGACTTGTATAATTTGCATACTAAGTTAGGATTTTTAGCAGTAATAAAGCCAGGGGGTTGTTGCATATAAATGTATTCATTAAGATCACCATTCAAAAAAACACTTTTAAAATCCATTTGGTGTATTTCCCATTTATAAGATGCATCAAGAGATAACATGGTTCTTATTGTATTCATTTTAACAATAGGAGTAAACGTTTCATTATAATGAATACCTTCTTGTTGATTAAAACCTTTTGCAACTAACCTTTCCTTATATTTTTCAATATGACCTTCTGCAGTAAACGTTTTTATATATACCCATTTACAACCAATTAAGTTCTTTCCCGGAGGAAGGGGAACAAGAGTTCATGTCTTGTTCTTTATTAGAAATTCATACTCAACAGTCATAGCTTCTTTCCAATGAGGGTAACCCTTAGCTTGAGCATAAGTAGTAGGATCATCTGTGGCTAATACTTTTGTCCAAATAGCAAATTTAGATCTAGTTCTATGAGTATCAGAAGGATTATTGATCTCACTACTTGTGGATTCAAGAGTTTTTCGGGCCCAAATAAGAAGATGAGAATTAACAAAAGTTATTTCAGGTACTTCGGGACATTCAGGTGAAATACTTAAAGAAGAGGGTGAACTCAAATCAATAGTAGGCATAGAGCTGGAAGAAGAGATGACATATATGGGTGTAACAGGAGACAATGGAACATTCAAGGTAACATGAGGTTTAACAGACGTAGGTGGTGGAGAGACTTCATTGAAGTGAACATCTCGTCGGATAATGACACTTTGGCTAGAAGGGTAAAACAACCTATAATCTTTGGAATCTTCAACATGACCAATGAAAATACATTTATGAGACTTGGTTTCTAACTTTTTCCATTTTTAATCAGGAATATGAGCCCAACATTCGCTGCCAAATATCTTAAAGTTACTTATATCAGGTTTTCTTTCATTCCAGTTTTCCTCAAGGGTAACATGCATGACTTCTTTTGTAGGAAATTTGCTTAAAATAAATTTATCACAACAAATGGCTTTAGACCAATTTTTTTATGTAATACTTTATAATATAGCACATACATCTAGTCATTTCAACCAAAGTCCTGTTTTTTCTTTCAACAACCCCATTTTGTTGGGGTGTATAAGGAATCATCTTTTGATGTTGAATTCCATGCTTAGACAAATATGCTTAAAATTCTTTCTTAATGAATTCCCCTCAATTATTTGGACTCAAGGTTTTAGTACTTTTACCAAATTATTTTTCAACAAAGGATTTAAATTCTTGAAATTTAGTAAAGATTTCACTTTTATGTTAAAGAAAATAAACCCATGATTTTTTGTTAAAGTCATCAATAAAATTACCAAAATAAATTGCATGAGATAGAGAAGGAGTTTCAAGAGGACCACACATATCATTATGAATTAATTGCAAGGTTCTTTAGCATGCCAAGCTTTACCTTTTTCAAACATTTCTCTATGATTCTTACTAAGCACAGAACCTTCACAAACACCTCTAGTAGACAAAATATTAGGCAAGCCATGTACCATTTTAGATGACAATTGCATTTTTCCATAATTCAAGTGACATAATCTTGTATGCCATAATTGAATTAATTCATCAACATGAGCAACATAGGAATAAATGGTTTTATTTTAGTTGAATTAAAACCAACAAACTTATATAAACTAGTGTCATGATCAACAAGAACTGAAGAAATTTTGAAATTTTGGTTGATATCTCTAAGAACATATTTATCCGTCTATGTTTCAATTTTATATCATTTTTTACATGCATGATAAATATAAAGCAAGTTGATGGGAATGTTTTGAACATGAAAAACATCTTCTAATTGACCGTTAGTAACTTTAACATTACTAGAACCAATTACGTCAAGTTGTTTACCATCACCAATAGAGACTTTTTGAGGTGAATGCTTATTATTGTCATAAGATGTAAATAAAGAAGCATTTCCTGTCATATCTTTAGATGCACCATAATCTATTATCAATTATGTTGGAACACTTTTAAAAGTTATAATCTTGAAGCCTCACCCTATTTCTTTTTACTTCATCTCATAAACTAAAACCCAATTAAAAAAATCAAGTAGTAGTTTCGTGCTTTCAGAATTTGAGCATTCGTCGTCTCTCATAATCTAAATTCAAGAAGCCCAAATTCCCGAAATTCCTTAAACGTTAAATAGGGTTAATTAACGATTAAATACAATTAGAAAATAACAAATCCCTACGCGATTTCGAGTTTAGGAAATCATATCTCGAGCTACTATCAATATCCCGAGGTTCGAAAACCCAAAATACACTTAACAATAAACGCAATTAACTAATGAATTAAAAAAGATTAAAATTAATTAATCACATTGCGATTTCGCATTTTGGGAATCCTGTCTCGAGCTACTATCAATATCCTGAGGTTTGAAACCCCGATATATGCTTAACAATTAACGTGATTAACTAATCATTTAAACATGATTAAAATTAATTAATCACATCACGCTTTCGCGTTTCGGGAATCCTATCTCGAGCTACTATCAATATCTCGAGGTCTAAAACCCCAAAATACACTTAACGATAAATGTGATTAAATTATGAGTTAAACATGATTAAAATTAATTAATCACATTGCGATTTCGCATTTCGGGAATCCTATCTCGAGCTACTATCAATATCCCGAGGTCCGAAACCCCAAAATACACTTAACGATAAACGCGATTAAATAATGAGTTAAACATGGTTAAAATTAATTAATCACATCATGATTTCTCGTTTTGGGAATACTATCTCGAGCTACTATCAATATCCCAAGGTCTGAAACCCCGAAATACACTTAACGATAAACGATATTAATTAATGGGTTAAACACGATTATCTTGTGTTAATTTTTCGTTGAATCGTAGCTCGGGTAAATTCAAATGTTACTTGTCAAACCTTCTGATCGCGAACCACCAAACATTAATGGAATTATCAATCGATATACCACTAATCATTTCAAATAATATCTCGGAACACCACCTAAATATTTTCATTAAGGAAAGCGAATGCATCGTCGGTGAAGTGTTCGTAACTCAACACATTTAAGGGAAAAGGGATATTGGAGTTTAAATTTCATTTGCATTTTCACAGAAAAGCGAGTTTGAGCAAGATAAGAAGTTTTTTCATTTCCTGTAACAGGTAATAGATTTCTGAGCTCATGTTATCATGGCTTCACGAAAAACAACTAAAGCATATGGTGAAAGATCGAGTCCAAACACATGCATCCTCAAGGGAGAACCAACACATCTGGAAATAAATGAGACAATGTGTGCATTCTATTTACTCAGGTCATGATTAGAGGCCAGTTGTTTCTGAGCTGAAGGACAAGAAGAAGAAACATCTCTGCCAACAAGAAAAGAGACTAAGAATATTCAAATGAAACCCTTCAAATTTTACATATTGTAATATTGACTGTTTTTTAATTATGAGAATTTCAACCACCTAGGGTTGAGATCATTTTTGTATAAATGCATAGTTCAAAGACTTAACATGGGTTGCTTCTTGCCGAATGTAATAGAGAGAACTCTCCTTTTGTGAGAATTAATATAAGTGCAGATAGGGATTCCAATTTTTGTGCAGTTTGAGTTATGTTTTCCTCTTGTATTATGTATCTCTAGTTTCCTTTATGTTATTCCTTGATAAGTGAGTGATTGCAATTTAGTACTACTACTACTACAATCACATTAAATCGATTGTTTGATAAGCAATAATTTTTTTCTCTATATTTTCTATCAGTAAATACAAAACCTATGAGCTACTTGGATTACTGTATCTCATATCCTTTCAAGGGTGCATTCTTTATTTTCTTCTACTGTGAACAAGGTAATATTCATCTTGCATTGATGCCTCATTTTGTTTAACAGTTTTGTAAGTTTCCCTCACATCACCTGATTTTATAAATCGACTCACATGACAAATTACAGCCTCTATCATGTTCTGTCATTAGTTCCATTTGAGGATTAATTCTTATATAACTAACGGAAGAAAAAGAACCTTTCAAAAATTTCCTTTATATTTATGATGCCTTGACATTACCCTTTTGAGCCTTAAGTGTAATCTCAAGAACATCACCTTTTTGGCACCATTGTCGGGGACGGAGAAACGAAGTTATTTTTCCCTGGGAGAATGACATGGTAACATTTTGTCTTTGATAGTGAACAAAGATTGAATACTTCATTAAGGATTTTTATCTTTCACTTGGCGACTCCATTACAGATAAAATGGAATTCGATCGAAATAATACCAAGAAGAACCCAAACGATCAACAAACTATGCCTATATCTGATCTCGAAAAGTTGTTAAAACCCAAGGGATATTTCAAGTCTACTACTTCATCTTCAGGTAAGAAGTACCAACTCAAAATAACTCAGGTCAATACTACGATTCCGGTCGAAATATTAACTCCTAAAGAAATTTATGAACAAACACTTTATGCAGAGGCCTCAACTAGCGAAACCACAATAAAGATTGAGATTGACCCTTCCGATACTCAGAATAGTATGAATAAAAGATCCTCCTCTATAACTCTTATCCTCACTTTTCTGTCTACCCCATCCTCACTCGAAACCAAGTTTTTTGTTCTCTGAAACCCTGAAGAGTGCACCTTTTGTTGAAATAATGTAACTGCAAAGTGTATTCTTATTATTATTTGATATATTATTCATTGGATCAATCCCCATTGTGGATTGATCATGTCGGCTCTTGTAAAAGGACCAAATACCCTTTTGTGGATTGGTCATATTATAATTGTAATAGGCAGAAAGAGAATTCGGCCCCAAAATATATTAAAGAGGCCCCAAAATATAATAAAGGTGGTTATAACCACCTAGTAGAAGAAGTCGGCCCTGCTAGTGAAAGGACACTCCCACACGTGCCAGTCTTGTATAAATAAGGAGGCTAGCGCCTCACTTAGACACACTTCACTTTCTCATTGAGAGACAAGTTTCAGAACTACAGTTGGAGAAGAGAGAGAGAGAGAGGCACATCTTTAGGAGAGGACTTTCTGTATTTTCTTGAGTTATCTCTTAGAATTGTATTGGCTATCTATAATAAGGAAGTTTTGTTGGGTTTTCTTCCCCTAGAGGATTTCCCAGGATAAATGTTGTGTCTCTTGTGATTGTGTATTTCTCCCTGCATTAGGTCTTGTATAACTTCCTCCATTCCATTTCCATTCCATGTCCTCCTCCTTCCTTCCATTTCCATTTCCATCCATTCCATCCATTCCATCCATTCCATCCATCGTCCGTCCATTCCGGTCCCATCCCCATTCCATCCCCATTCCATCCATCCATTCCATCCATCCATCCACCCTCCATTCCTCCATCCTTCCTTTTCCATTCCTTCCATCCACTCCATCCATCCATTCCATCCATCCATCCATCCGTCCTCCATTCCATTCCGTCCATCCATCCGTCCGTCCTCCGGCCATTTCCTTCCTTCCGGTCCTGTCCATTCCGTCCATCCTCCATTCCTCCTTCCATTCTCCATCCTCCATCCGGGGCTCCTTTCCATCCGGCCCATTTCCATCCATCCATCTTTCCATCCGTCCGTCCATCCATCTCATTTCATCCGGCTCCATCCATTCCATCCATCCATCCATTCCTTCCTCCATTCCTCCGTGTCCGTCCATTTCCTCCATTCCTTCCATCCATCCGTCATCTTTCATTTCCTTCCATCCATTCCTTCTCCATCTCGTCCATTCCTGTCCATTCCATTTCCATCCATTCCTCCATCCGTCAGATCCGTCCATTCCATTCCATCCATCGTCCATCCGGTCCATTCCGTCCATTCCGGTCCTGTCCTGTCCTTTCATCCATTCCTCCGTGTCCTTCCGTCCGGCCTTCCGTCCCTCCGGGCCATTCATTCCTCCATTCCGTCCGTCCATCCATCCATTCATTCCTCCTGTCCTTTCATCCATCGATCCATTCCTCCATCTTTCCTTTCCTTGTCCATCCGGTCCTTCCTTCCATGTCCATTTCATCCGTCCTCCTTTCCTCCATCCTCCATCGGGCTCCTTGTCCGCTGTCTCCATGTCCTTCTTCACTCGATCATCGGGCTCCATGTCAGATTTGATCTGAATGATTGCATTCCTTTGAGAATGACGATGCCTAACAATGAAGAAAACTTCCGATGATTTATAGATCATTGATCCGGGTTCGAGATGATATTGATGATGATGTCCACGATTTTGTTGATGATGATAAAGAGCTCTCTCTCGTCGATGCTATTGAAGGCCTTCTAACCTTGTTAAGGGGGTGTTGAAATAATGTAGCGCAAAGTGTATTCTTATTATTATTTGATATATTATTCATTGGATCAATCCCCATTGTGGATTGATCATGTAAATCTATTAATAAAAGGATAAATCCATTTTGTAGTTGGTCATAATGTATGATGTAATAGGCAAAGAAGTCGGTCTCAGAATATATTAAAGAGGCCACGAAATATATAAAAGTGGTTATAACCACCCGAATGAGAAGGACTTGTCCTGCCGGTGAAAGGACACTCCCACATGTGCAGTGTTATAAATAAGGGGGTTAGCACCTCACTTAGACACACTTCACTTGCTCATTGAGAAACAAGTTGGAGCTGGAGTTGGAGAAGAAGAGAGAAGAGCATATTTAGGAGGACTTTCTATATTTTCTTGGAGTTATCTCTTAGCTTGTATTGGCTATCTATAATGGAAGTTTTGCTGGGTTTCTTCCTAGAGGTTTCAGGGATAAATGTTGTGTCTCTTTTGATTGTGTATTTCAGTGATCTTGTATTATGCTATTGTTATCTATTGAAATAGAAAAAGAACTATAATAATGGATTAAACATTAACACCTTTCTTGCAGACTGATGCTCACATTGGTTCACCTATCTATATGTCTTGTAAGTCTGAAGAAGCTAGTACACATTTCTCGTTCCCTCCTCTAACTTCACTTCTTATAATATAGGTTCTAGTCTTTCTCTCCTCTGACCTAAGGAGTTGAGCAGTCCTTCGCCCCGGTCCCTAGTAGTTTCACAACCCTATGTTTAACTCTCGAGAGTTCATCTTTCGGCATCAAATGGTTGTTGTTGGAGAGGTGGTTCGGAGAATGTTGGAGGAGAGTAATTGGAGACCACCTAAAGCCCCCTCCGATTGTTGCCAGAAGTGGTGACCATATAAACTTACTGGTCACTGCTTGTCCTTCATGATTTGCAGTATGTGAAGAACTACTTTGAAATTCGCGGGAGAAGGCAAATCTGCTCAACGATACCAGTAAATCAATATCAATCAACATCACTCTATAAATCAAACTTTTCAATCAAGAACATTATCTCAGAAATATCTTATTATAGTATAAAGTAAGACAATTAAATCGATCGTTATGAAGTTTAATCAACTCTATAAAAATTCGGCGAAGTTAAACCCTCTCATTGTGACTAAAGTGACTTTCGCGGGAGATTTTGAGCCTGACTTTGCCTTAATTTTAAGAGGAGATATGCTATAATATCTAAAGGCCAATTGTAAATAAAGAAATGCAAATAATATTATGCCAAGTTGGTGAGTTTATGCGATATCATTTTATGCACCTTTCATGGCATAGTGTGTGCGTATGTCTTGTCATTCAAAATGAAGTGAAGTGTACATTCTTAGATAAAGTGCACAACTAACTTAAAAGCGTGCGGTGTGAGGCAGCCGAGAGCCTTTTTGTATATATTTTTGTGTTTTATAGGTTGGTGAGTCTGTTATTATAAACTAGGATGCTTACGTTTTGATGGGCGAGGAAGGCCCTAGATGTTAAAGGCCAGTGTGTGTGTTTGTGTACATGTATCGCCATTAATATAAAATACATCATTGTCTTGATTGACCATGATAAAGTATGAGACTAAAATCCCACTAGTTAGGAAGATAAAATTTGAGGATAAGGGGATAAGCTAAGGAGCTTAATCCAAAAGGAATATTATATTAATATTTCTTAAAGAATAAATTATGGATAATTATTTTACCCTAGGTTCCAAAGTTAACTTGGAGACAAGTGGGCCAGTAATCCCAACATGACAAGTGTCAAGTTGGGGACATGCATATATATTGTTGGGGCTTAGTTCATTTCCATCATTCCAGGCCATCATTCCTTCCATCATTCAACCCATTGTTCCATGATGACTCACTCACTCACTCAGTTATCATTTGTACCTTATTTGTCACTGTGCGGATCGTATCCATAGCCATACTTGTTTGTGTATTTATCTTGAGTTGGGCTGAAGGGCGGGTTGTCAGTCGTGAGATATTGAGAGTGGGTTATTGGGCCCATGATCAATTTCTCTGGTGAGAAGAATTGTTGAAATTGATTTCTTGAGGTGCTAAACTACAACTACAAAACTATGAGACTCTTGGTTCGGCCTGTTGTTGAAGCCCTAGAAGGAAGTGGGATAGCCGAAGGACTGTTTATTAGAGAAGGGGCACACTTCTGCAGGGTGGGATTAAGCATGTGGGGGGAATGAGGTATGGTACATTGGTTGGGTAACACATGTGACATAGTCTTTCCTGTTGTCTCACCGAGGCACAGTCCTTGTCCCTTTTCCCGAATGGAGTTTTAGTCCTAGCTTGAGGTGACCTTCTTGCGAGAGTGATGGCAGTGTGGTCTAAGGCTGGGAGGTTCATGGAAGGTACGCACGCAGTTGGTGATATTAATATAAGTGCCAATTGTGATAAATTTATGTTGCATTGTATTTATGTGTTCAGTTTATGGTTTTATCTTATGCATGGTTGTGTTAATAATATTGCCTGCATGTTTATGGGTATTTTCTATATGTTGCATGTCATGTTTATTTTTATTTTATTTTTGCATGCTTACAGAAATATTTGTCTATTTACATTTCATATTTAAAGCTTCCTGGCGTTATTATATGTTTTAATCACATCTGTAGTTAGAAAATTTTATGTGGCATAGCAGTTTGGATGTTGGGTATGCTACAATATGTTCATATTGATAACAGTAAGAGTTCTCTGGTGTGGCGTGGCGGCATGAGTGGTCGGGGGCGTTACAATATGGTATCGGAGCATAGTTTCAACACTGAGCCTATATGAGTCGAGCAAGTTGATTTGAGTGAAGTTTCACGGGGAATTTATTTCCGAGTGGCTAAATTTCAAGTTCTGAGAACATCCATGATACGACTGAAACAACAACACATAATTGGGAAAATCCCCAATTTAAATTTGTGAAATAAAAATTAGAAAAATTAGGCCAAGTGGTGAGATATTCACGGTTTAATATTTGTTCTAAAAAATTTGGACTGGGAATTGGTCGAATTTGAATTCACAGTGAAGCCATAGCCGAGATGGGCAATTTAGTAATTAAAATTCTCAATTAATGAATTGAGTTTGGGAAAAATCTAATCTGAAATGTCAACCTGATGATTTATTGATGCGAGAGAGGTTGGTGGTGTTATCGGGGTGAAGTGGAATGAATTTCATTGGACTGGGAATAATACATGGTAAATGGGGGAAAACATTAGGAAAAAGGCCCAATTTCTCTTGTGAGTCGAGAATTGATGTTCATAATGAATATGTGAATTGGGTGCACAAAATGCGCCATTGCCTGATGAAAGCGGATATTTAAGAATTGAGCCTTTGCTGAAAAATGTTTGTGTGCAAGTGCGCATGCTAAAATTTGGTACCACATGGAAAAAACATTGTGTGTTGGTGCGCACACTAAAATTTGACACCGGCGAAAATTTTTCGGTGTCTTGGTGTGCACACTAAGTGCGGGCACCACATAAAATGGTGTGTGCAAAGTTGTTTCGCGACAAAGCGATACCACGATGGTTTTTAAAGTGTACAAAACACGGTTACCTTGTGTTGTGCGGTTCATGGTAAATATAGGATTCTGAGGTTGAAATTTTTGAGTGAAGTCGCTGGAGGGTGAACAACAACATAAAACCAACAATTTTCTACAACATCTTATACTATTTGAACGTCATCTCTTTGCAACGCGTTTTTTAGGGGCCTTATGATGTTTTAGCCACTCAAAACCACGAGGAGAATAAATTGCCTTGGCACACTTTATCTTCGACTCAGTAAAAGATCTGGAAGATCTTTCTAATAATTAATAAACCATTTCTCAAACAAAGCTTTTATGAGAAAATTACAACACAAACAATGAAGGGAAATTTTAAGACCCAGTTAACTTCAAAGGGCCATAAATTTCTGCCTCGGAATCAGATTGAGGCACAGAGAAATCAATGGAAATATATTGAGCCATGGAAGAGCGGAGTTCGAGCTGATTTAAATTTTTGGGCATGTTAAAGTGTTTAAAATGGAAAATAGTGTACCTGTAGCATTCCGGACCAAAACACGAATTGGTCTAGAACCTCACAGAAGCTGATTTGTAATTAGCGACCAAGAACCTAGAAAAGGTGAACTTGGACGGAGTCCATAATGTTATATAGACAAACCCAGTGAGATCCCTATGACTCAATGGGTAAGTGCGAAATTGCATAATTGCACCAAGTTGAAAAAATGAATAGAAAAATTAATGGGCAAGTTTCAAATAACCATAACTTTCTTCTCAAGGCTCGGAATTGAGCATGGGAGAAAGTTGGAAAAGGTGTTGGAAAGTGGAATATATTTATCCACCTATAAAATTGATACGGGCATTCCATGTTTTAAGAAATTAGAAGAAATAATCCTGATATGTATTATTGAACTAGAATGATTCATATTTATAGTGTTGAAGCAGTTAACTGACAAAGTTTTGTTGGTTTGCACATTTTCTTGAAGTTAACAACAACTTCGTCAGATAAAAGATCGGCTTAAGTCCCGAGGTAATGGAAAGAAGCCTGGTGACTTACGGTCGGGGAGGATGAGATGGATGGATGTCCATTTGGGCGTGGAAGAACAAGCTCCAATGGACATGGAGAAGAAAGGGATGGAAACATGGATGATGAGTAGAGACCATTAAAATTTGCAGAAGTATTTCCAAATCCATAAAGATGATAATTAAAGGCTTATGAGAGCCAAGGAGTATGATTGACTTCAATATGAAGTTAATGGAGAGCTTGAAAAAATGAAAAAAATTGAATGGGAGAGTGCTCGAGCAAATGGGAAGTCATAAGGTCTCGATGATAAAATAAGAACAATAAGTGTTAGTAGACGTCACCACCACTCCCCGATGCATTCCAATAATACATCACATAGCAGCCATCCATCCATCCATCCTTCCGCGTCCATTTCCGTCCATTCCATCTGTCCATTCCTCCATTCCATTCCATTCCATCCCATGGTCCATTTCCATTCCGGTCCATCCTCCATCCATCCATCCATCCTATCCATTCCTCCGTCCATCCATCCGTCCATCCATTCCATTCCATCCTCCATCCATCCATTCCATCCATGTCCATTCCATTCGATCCATCCATCCGTCCATTTCCATCCATCCTTCCATCCATCCGGCCATTCCTCCATCCATCCATCCTTTCCATCCATCCATTCCATCCTCCATCCATCCGACCATCCCGTCCATCCTCCATCCATCCATCCTTCCATTCCATCCATTCCATTCCTTCCTTCCATCCATCCATCCATTCCTTCCGTCCATCCATCCATCCTCCATCCATTCCGTCCTCTCGCTCCATCCATTTTCCGGTCTCCGTCATCCATCCTGGCGTCATCCATCCTTCCATCCATCCTCCTTCCATCCATCCATCCATCCACTCCTTCCATCCATTCCATCCATCCTCCATCCATTCCTCGTCCTTCCTCCTTCCATCCATTCCTTCCGTCCATTAGCCATCCCTCCATCCATCCATTCCATTCCGTCCTCCATCCATCCATCGTCCATCCATTCCATCCTTCCTTCCATCCGGGCTCCATTCCATCCATTTCCTTCCTTTCCTTCCATCCGGCTCCTCCTTCCATCCCTCCATCCTTCCATCCATCCATCCAGAACTCCCTCCATTCCTCCGTCCATTCCTTCCATCCATCCATTCCTCCTTCCTTCCTTCCATCCTCCTCCTCCATTCCATCCATCCATCCTTCCATTCCTCCATCCATCCATCCTTCCATTCCATCCATTCCATCCGTCCATCCTCCATTCCATCCATCCATCCGTCCATTTCCTCCATTCCTCCATCCATTATCCTTTCCTTCCGTCCATTCCATTTAATGAGATGCTCTAAAATGGATCTATTCCTCGATTGGCGAATTAGTGTATCGATGATGGCTTCAGGATCCGATATGATTTTCCTTCCTCGTCAAGCTCTAGAAATATAGTTTTAGTGGAATCTTTAAGCCTATAACCTTATTTAAGCATGAAACATGGAAAAGCTGGGTGCTGCTAGGTGAAGATGTAGGAAACTCCAATTTGTATGCCATAGTACCAATGTTTGCAACACCTTATAGGGCCATGATACTTTTGTGATAATTTATTATCCTTCTTGGATTAGCAGAAGGGACATCTGTTTGTATGGTTGTAGTCTTAAAGCACCAATCCCTACTTCAAAACTTCTTTCACTCTGATGTTGATGCGCTTGTTGTTTCATGTAGTTGTGTTCCGCCGTTCATTTGTCGCTAGATTTGAAGAACTTGTTGACGATTCTCAATGTGATCTTCCTTTGCTTGAACCTTAGATTTTTCTTTTAGAGAAAGGAAGTGATGGAAGGAGGTGGTATTCATAAATTACCATAAATGGTGTCATTTTTGTTGTTGTATGAAGGAAGTGTTATACCACCATTACGCCAGGAGGTAACCATTTGAACCATTGTGTTTGTTTATCGAGAGACAAGCAACGAAAGGTAGCCTTCAAACATTTGTTCACTATCTTGGATTTGTCCATCAGATTTAGGATGATAGAGGATGAGCTATGAGCCAATTGAGTACCCAAACAAGAAAATAATTACGTCGAAAAATGTCGATGAATGGGATCTACATCGCCTAATAATATTTGGGCTTCCATGTAGCTTTTTGAGCTGTCTCCATTAATGCGGTGGCAACTATACTAGCTTTGAAGGGATGAAGAGTGCACAAAAGTGCGTGCCCAGTGGGTTATCAACAATCACCATGATGACACTATTTCCTTCGGACTTTGGTAACCACAGCGATGAAATCATGGAAACCTCCTCCCATCGGTGACTTGGGATGGATAATGGTTGTAAAAGATCTGGGGTCTTAGTGTTTCACCTTATTTTGTTGGCAAAACCAAACGTTCTACAAACCTTTGAACATTGGTTTTAGTATCCCAAAAATCCTTCTTGACTCTATGGTAGGTTTTCAAAATCTTGAGTGCCCTCTTCTTGGAGGAATTATTACCCAATTATAATGTTACCTTTGTTTGAGTTGGGATTTCTTACATAAATATAAGCGTCACGTAGATCCATGATGAATCATTTTTCCGTAACAAATGTATCACGATTACCTTTGGAATCTAGCTGCAACCTTTGAATGAGAGTCTCCATTCTTTTTCATCATTCTTCATTCATCCCTTGCTTCTATTATCCAGTCGGTTTGGATGATCGAGATAGCCTAGAGGAAAGGCATCAACATATTCATCCTTTCTTGAAGTGCATGCATACAACATTTGCTTCCCTTTTTATAGGCGATTTCAAAATCATAGCCAATATCTTAGTTACCCATTTTTTGTTTTTCTTTAAAGATAGTCTTTGTTCAAGAAGTATTTAAGACTATCATGATCTAACCTGACCTTGGGCCTTACCTATTAGGTAAGGATGCCATTTCTTCAATGCATGTAGTATTTCCATCATTCCTTCTCATAAATGGGTTTGTCTAAGTCCTTTCCCTTAAGTGGTAGACTTTCAAAAGCCAAGGGCAGCCTTCTTCTTTCATTAGGACAACACCAATTCCATTTCACGAGGCATCGCATTCCACAACAAAGGTTTTTGAGAGTGTTTGGTCAAGACAAGAGATTACATCACCTTTTAAGTTGTTTGTTCAAAATCTTCAATTTCCTCTAGAGTCCATGAAAATGCATCCTTCTTAGTTAGTGTCGTTAAAGGTGCTTCTATTCTTCCATAGTTTCGAACAAACTGCGGTAGTAACCTATCAAACCCAAAAATCCTCTAAGATTCTTCAATGTTTTGGGAATCCAGTCCATCATGGCCTTAATATTGTTGGGTCTACCTTGACACCTTCATGAGATACAATATGACCCAAATACTCTACCTCCTTTACTCAAATAAACATTTGGATGGTTTGGAATATAGTTATTTATCTTTAGTAGTTGTAGCACCTTGTCAACATATTTGCACATGATCCTCCCAAAATTGCTATAGATTAGTATGTCATCAAAAAAACTAACACAAATTTTAGAAGGAAGAACTTGAAATGGAATTCATCAACCTTGGAATGTGTAGGTGCATTTGTAGGCCAAAGGCATGACCAAAATTCATAATGGCCTTCATGAATTGAGAATGTTGTTTTGGGATATATTCTTCCTTCATTAGGATTTGATGATACCCACGAGCGAGGAGATCAATTTTGTGAAATAGATTTCTCCATGTAGTTCATATAACAATTCATCAATGGCGAGAATGGGAAACTTATCTTTAATAATAATGATCTTGTTGATCTCTCTATAATTTGGACACATACACCATGAATTATCTTTCTTGAATACCGTTACCAGTGCCGGAAGTAAGAACTTTGGCTAGGTCCTAATGTATTACCCGACCTACTATTTCTTCAACCATGCACTCAATTTGAATCTTCTAGGCGTAAGAATTATCTATGGCACGATGTTGGGAGAACACTCAGGGAATTAGGTGAATTTCATGATCATGATTTGATGGGTGGAAGACCTTTAAGAATATCTTCAAATACTTTGGAATGCTTATCAATGATCTTTAGATCTTGAGGAATGAATGTCTTAGATGTTTGAACATCTAGTGAGCATAATTATGCATCACGCCTTGATACCGCTTTTTCAATAATTTTGTCATGCCATTAGAGCTTATCACCTTCATAGGTTTCCCTGGCCGATACCTCTCTGCTCAATTTCTTTTCCTTCTGATGAAAATTTCTTGAAAAGTTCTTGAAAATTAAAATCCATTGTTCCTAATTATTGTAACCATTGGATTCCTAATTCTGACATCTGCACCACCCAATAGGTTTAGCAATCGGATTGGAATATTCATTATATATTCCCCATAGTAATATTGATCTTATTTCATTTTCACGAGCAATTGATAGTTCCTCCATCTACAATCATTACTTGAAACTTTCTGGCTAGATATAGAAAGCAATTGAGAGCTTTGGCTAATTTATAGTGAATGAAATTATGAAATCTTGCTTGAGAATCAATTAGGACTATTACCTTTTTCTTTTTTGATGTATGTCGTTTGATCTTGAGGGTTTGAAAGTGCTAATTATAGCCAATGCATTACCTGCGATGTCGTGAGAGTCAACTCTTCAAATGAATTTATACACATTTCATCTTGAGATGGTTCTTCTTGTTCTTCTTCATCTTCACAATCTATGTAGAATAATTTCTTCTCACCACATATATGCCCTCTTTGTACTTGTTCACAATTAAAACATAAACCTTTTGATTTGTTCCTCAATTGTTGAGGTGTCAAACTTGTAGAGTTGAGGTGTTTTAGAAGGAGAATTGTTCTCTCTATAGATTTAGGGATTGTCCTTCTAGTAGCCATATCCATATTTTTACTTTCAACATTTCTTTCACCTTAAATAAATTCTCCAATAGTTTGGGTTCCCAAAGGCAAACCTCATGTTGAATGTTATCCTTTAAAGTTCCTATGAATACATCAATGAAGTGCTCATCACGGAATATTGGTTACCTTTATATTCAATCTTTGGGAAGTTCTCGATATTAACGATGTGAACCCTTTTGCGTGAGATTTGTCAATTGGCTAAAGAAGGTGTGCTCCTTGTATCCTCATAGTGTGCCTATCATTTCTTCAGGTGAAAATTGTCCAAGTGGCCAGTGATTTGCGAGATTTCTTCCGTGAAAATTGTCCAAGTGACGAGTGATTTGCGAGAACAAAGCCATCGATACCAAACAAATTGATTAGGTTTTAAATATAAAGAAGCAATTCGTACCTTTTGTGTATGTGGCACATTATGGAGATCAAAGAATGGTTCCATCTGAAGTATCCATGTGATTGGGTCCTTGCCATCAAACTTCCTCATATCAATCTTAGTATCGTGGTTGGTCTTCAAACCAAAGTTGGAGTTTCTCCATTCTTGATTCACCTTCCTTGTGTCCTCATCATGAATTTCACGGGATGCATTTTCACTTTCAGGTGTCTTATCTGTTACAAAAATTTTCAATACTTCCATGATCTCCCCTTTTAAACCTTCCATCATCTCTCGTAGTTCATCTTTTGTTACTATCTTTTTTTGTAAATCATTTATGTCCCTACGCATTTATTCACCTTCATCAAGAGTCCAATTATTATTGTTTGGAGGCTTATTTGGTGTAGAAGTTCCCTTTTTGGGTGGCATGTTGGCCAAGTATCACTTTTGAACCTTGATTTTGAGGTGGTTCTGCTAGACAATATTACTTCTATTGTATCTCCCAAGTTTCGGCCCTTTTGGGTATGAAACTTTCTCTTATGTAGTTATATGATATTTCTTCTCTGTAATTCCACAGGTATGATCAAAATTGGATGTTCCAAGTGGAATTTATGGTAACTTCCCCACAACTTGCCAATTTTTGGCCTTTCTAGGAGATCTCACTTGTACAGTGTGCCCCGCACAAAATAATTGATATAAAATTCTGAAAATCGCACTAGAAATACTAAAGACTATCTACGATACAATGAAACTAGTCTCACTCAATTTGGATACTCTAGGAAGAAGCTATGATTGTTTTACCTGGAACACCTTCTTGAGACTAGTCAATAGGACTAGTCAGATACCCTATCTTACACAGGGTGTATATACAAATTTAAGATGACCCAGAAGATGAAATTTTTACCACATATACCTTACTAATTTATGTAAATAGCCTCTGGAGTTCAGGGTCTGAAACATTACAAAAACGTTTTTATAGCAAAAATTCCGCAATGAATCAGTTCAGGATGATTCCATAACCCTATATTGTACAGGCTATATCTCCAAAAGTATAAGGCCTCAGGAGCTGAATTTTGAATCCAACGTACCTTGATCCGTCTACTAAATATCCTCCAAGACGATCCTTATGAAACGTTGTAGAAAAAAATTTATAACGAAAATACAAAAGTGTCTCAAATGTAGCAACGAAACCCCAAGACCTTGAGCTCTGATACCATATGTTAGGAACCAAATATCAATATAACATAGAAAAACCTCAAAAAAAGTACTCAATGCCTTGAAAAATAGATAACTTCAGATAATAAGCCTCTTCGAGGGGGAAACCTCCTTTTACCCCACTTAAATGTTCAAGTACAAGATGATTCAAAATGAAAATGTCTCCTTGGTATATATAAGAGACTAGGAGGTATAATTAAAACTAATGGCCTAAATCCAACATAAATAAAATAACATTACTAATATAATATGCCCCAATTAAGGGGTAATGAGCCAATATTAGGGCTTAACATTCCATGATCACTCACCCACTCACTCAGTTATCATTCGTACTTTACTGTCGTTGTACCAGATCCTGTATCCATAACCATACGTGTTTGTGTAGTTGGTTATCTTGGGAGATGGATTGAAGAAGATGGTTGTCAGGCTTGTGGGATATTGAAGAGGCAGATTGTCAGGCCCGTGAGAAATTTATTTCTTGGTGAGAGAATTGATGGGGAATTGATTTCCTGAAGGTGCTAAACTACATCTATAGGGCTCTGAGACTTCATGTTCGACATGTTGTTGAAGCCCTAGAAGGGAAGTGGGGAAGCCGAAGGAATTTTGAGAAGAGAAGGGGCACACTTTGAGAAGAGAAGGGGCACACTTCCTGGGGTGGGACAGGCATGTGGGGAATGCGGGATTGTAGGTTGTTAGTTGAGTGAGAACCTGTGAGGGAGTCTTTCCTATTGTCTATGAGCCATTAGCCTAGTTAGGAATCGCTTTACCTAGGTGGAGTTTAGTCCCAGCTTGGGGGTGACCCACTTCTTAGAGTGATGAGTAGTGTGGTCTAAGGCTGGGAGGTTTGTGGAAGGTTTGCACGTAGTTGGTGATATTCTTACTAATATAAGTGCCAATTGTGTGATAAATTTACATGCTGCATTATTATTTACATGTTTATCTTTATGGGTTTATCTTATGCATAGTTATAACAGTCTGTATGTTTCTGGGTATTTCCTGTATATGTTGCATGTCTATGTTTTTTGTTATTTTAGTATGAATCTGTGCATGTACATAATGCATTTTTTTGTTTACATTTTATATTTAAAGCTTCCGCAAGAGTTATGTGTGTGTATATGTTTTAATCGCATATAGTTCAAAAAATTTATCACTAGCATATTTGTGTCATTTTGCAATGGCTATTTCAACTCTCTTGCGACGTTATGTCATGGATATTGCGACGAATCTTGAGTCTCCCAAACTTTGCTTCACGTGACTGGCACGTGCGACAAACCTGAATTATCGTCGTAAGTGCGACGACAATAGGAAAGTTGTCACGATTGCGACAAAAAATAAATATCGTCTCCAAAACAACTAAGTAAATAAATCATCGAAATCACGACAAACTAGGGAAATCGTCGCAAGAGCGACCATAAAGAGATATCATCGCACCCTCGACAATATTGGCAAAGTAATGGAAAAGTTTGTGACGTAGGGGTCGTCACAATTGTGTCAGACACATGGTATATTGTGACGAAGTTGCTATACAATTTTTGTAATTTTTATAGCAAGTTCATCGCTAATGGAAACGTTTGTGACACATGGGTCATCGCAATTGCGACAAACACATGGTATATTGCGACGAATGTTTCTATACATTTTTTGTAATTTGTATAGCAAGTTTGTCGCTAATGGAAAAGTTTGTGACGAAGCGGTCGTTGTAAGTGTGATGATAATTGCTATACAATTTTCGTAATTTGTATAGCAAGTTCATCGCAAGTTTTGTACATGTCGTCGTTCTTGCGATGAGAATAATTAATTTTAAAAAAATAAAAATAAAAAATTTGATTTTTGAGCCAATTATAGAAGGTGCTATGATTGCACACTAAAGAGGTCATCCAAGTGAAGTTGTTGGTTGGTTGGTTGAGTCTGTTGACTGACCCAACTGTTCAAACTAACTACCTTCTTAAAACAATTACACAATTATATCAAAAAACAATACTCTAACTTAGATTTACATATTTAACATCTTTGTGGCCTCAAAGCCTTCTTTGTCCTAAAAAGGTGAGGAAAAATAAATATTGAAACCTTCCAAAGAAATTACTACTTTGTTGTTCAAATAAACTCTGATGGCCTTATATATGATTTTATATTCTTTTCTTATATTTACTCATGGGTGATGCATTTTAATATGGTGCCATTAAATACCTTCTATCACCTTAGTGCCCTTGCCTCTACATTTATAGGCCATGGTTTCTAACATAAGGAGGGTTTTTCTAGGGGGATAATACTAAGTCCTATCATTGCATTTCTAGACAAGTGAGTACAAGGACTTTGTTTGACTTGGGTTGAATTCTCTAAACTGATGCTTCAAGAAAAGTAAGAGAATAAAATGCTCAATGAATGCTTGAAAGGAAAACACTTACTTTATTAAACACAACACATTAATGCACCATTACTCATAATTAGTGATGAAGCAATATACAATGTTCAAGGTGAAACTTTCTAAGTAAAAAGTACATATTCATTCACAAGATAGTCATCATTTAGAAAATTCCATATGTGCAAGAAGTGAAGCATGAAAAAGTACTTATGAAACATTTAAGCATGAAATTGGGTCGTTATGATAGCAATGAAATAGAGCATCATTGTAAAAAGTTCATAACCAATATAAGTTTTCATCTATTCAATAAGTATATGCCATGAAACACATGAAGTGTCACTATTGTAAAGAGAGAATAAGGCAACGAGCTCAATGTAATAACTTTAGAAGAAATACAATGCTACCATATTAGCAAATTTCATTATTATATGTCAAGACACAAAACTTATATCATTAACCAAATGTATCATTCATTCATGAACACTCAGAAATTAATCTGTTTCTCATCATACAATATAGATCAATTCTTTGGAACCATGATCGTTGCATGAATCGACCCTCTCAACTAGCAAACAATATAAATGTTGCACTGTTTGGGTAGATTGTTTAGGGTAGTTAGGGTAGGAATGTAGCGTGGTCAACCAACGAAGCCAAAAGAAATGCAAACACCACAACAAAATATGGTTAACAAACCTTCATACAATATTGAAAGGGGCAATGATTGGACTAATTACAAGGTCCTTTGGAATTCCTTAACATATTTTGGCTTCTTTGGGATGTGGAAAACAAGGTGTCATAAAAACATTGCAAGACATCAACACTTTAATCACCATTGACAATGGAATACTTATGCAGTTTTATGACAGTCCTATATAGAGTTTTGTATAATAGATAGGAGGTAATGTCAAGGCTTTAAATAGAAGGATATATCCATCATACTTTTGTGTGATACCTCATCTAATAAAATAATTAAATGAGACAAAATAATGTTGGATAGAGAAAGAGATATATGTGTTAAGAGGGAGGCTTACCTGTAAGTGAAACTCAGACTAGGTTATAATAGGGCAACCCCCTTCCATTATACATAATAAGGGTTATTAGACTATAAATTAGGTTAAAGAACCATATATATACTTTCAGTAACTAAGGAAGGTTAGGATATCTATAAGGAAGGTATGTGAGTTAATGTTTTGGTGATTATTTCATAGTAAGGTTGTGGTGATAACCTAGTAGAAGATAAGGTATGTTAGGGTACTTATCCTTTACCTTGACTTTCCTAGTAGGGGAGTAGGGGAAGACAAGTGATATGCCTTTATAGAATCCCATAGTCAAGTTATATGATTTACCTGAATAAGGATTTGTGATATATTTAAAGGTGAGATATGAATTTATGATGTTAAAATGTTATGATGTTCATGTACATATCATGAAATAAAACCTAATTCATGTCTTTTTAAGGTTGTTTAGTTGAATCAATTAAATTGTGATTTAGCAATGAATGAGTCAAAACCTACCATAACTAACACAAGTGGAACCCTTAATTCATTGTGGTATAAATTTTCCTTGTAAATCCTTGAAGCAATACATCCTA
>SNQJ01S0030238.1:0-10225 GCA_010110895.2 Picea sitchensis | reverse complement strand
TTGATATATTATTCATTGGATCAATCCCCATTGTGGATTGATCATGTCATCTATTGTAAAAGGACCAAATCCCATTTTGCGGATTGGTCATAATGTAATTGTAATAGGCAAAAAGAGAAGTCTGCCCCCGAATATATTAAAGAGGCCACGAAATATAATAAAGGTGGTTATAACCACCCAGTAGAAGAAGTTGTCCCTGCCAGTGAAAGGACACTCCCACATGTGCCAGTATTGTATAAATAAAGAGGTTAGCACCTCACTTAGACACACTTCACTTGCTCATTGAGAGACAAGTTTCAGAACTGCAGTTGGAGAAGAGAGAGAGAGAGAGGCACATATTTAGGAGAGGACTTTCTATATTTTCTTGAGTTATCTCTTGGCATTGTATTGGCTATCTATAATAAGGAATTTTGCCTA
This sequence comes from Picea sitchensis, assembly GCA_010110895.2. Taxonomy (NCBI): domain Eukaryota; kingdom Viridiplantae; phylum Streptophyta; class Pinopsida; order Pinales; family Pinaceae; genus Picea; species Picea sitchensis. The sequence goes on along the minus strand of SNQJ01S0030238.1, from coordinate 9,808 downwards.
GGTTTTCTTCCCCTAGAGGGTTTCCCAGGATAAATGTTGTGTCTCTTTTGATTGTGTATTTCTCAGTGATCTTGTATTATGCTATTGTTATCTATTGAAATGAAAAGAACTATAATAATGGATTAAACATTAACACCTTTCACCACAATTTGTCTCCTGATGGTTCACCTATCTATATGTCTTGTAAGTCTGAAGAAGCTAGTACACATTTCTCGTTCCCTCCTCTTCTAGACTTCACTTCTTATAATGCTCAGTTCCTAGTCTTTCTCTCACTACAGCCTAAGGAAGTTGAACAGTCACTGCTTCGGTCCCTAGTAGTTTACGAAAACCCTATGTTTAACTCTCAGAGTTCATCACCTCGACATCAAATGGTTGTTGTTGGAGGAGGTGGTTCCGGAGGTGCTGGAGGAGGAGGTAATTAAGGACCACCACCTCCGCCCCCTACGATTGTTGCCAAAGTGGTGACCATATACGCTCCTTTAGTCCTTTCCCTTGTCCTTCATGATTTACCAGAAAATTATATGAAGAACTTACTGAAATTCACGGGAGAAGGAGACTTAATTGCCACATAGCACATAAACGTTTTTGACCAATTCGTTGATATCCTTGGAATTGAGCATGAGGATGTTTACTCTATAATTTTGGTGCAAACTTTTGAAGGAAAATTAAGACTCTGGTTTCGAGGGCTCTCAGTAGGTTCTGTAGCATCTTATGACATGCTAGAAAATGCCTTTTTAAGGCAGTGGGGAGAGAAAAAAGATCACTTGTATTATCTGACAAAATTTGGGGCTCTGAGGAAAAATAATTCTGAGTCAGTCCTAGAATTTACCTAGAGGTTTAATAAACTCTACTATAAAATTCCAGCAGAAGTTAAACCCTCTCAACCCGCAGCTAAAGTGACTTTCGCGGGAGATTTTGAGCCTGACTTTGCCTTACTTTTGAGGGAAAGGAGATATGCTATAATATCCCTAGGGAGAACCCAATTGTAAATGTAAATGCAAATGTACTTAAGTTGGTGAGTTGTCTGATATCATTTTGTATGCACCTTTCATGGCATAGTGTGTGCATGTACTGTGCAGTAAAATGATGAAGTGTGCACATTCTTAGATACCGTGCACAACAACTTAAGAGCGTGCGATTGTGAGGCCAGCGAGCCTTTGTGTATATGCTATGTTTTATAGGCTGGTGAGCCAGTTATTATAAGCTAGGATGCTTACGTTTTGATTAGGCCAGAGAGCCTAGATGTTAAAGGCCAGTGTGTGTGTTTGTGTACATGTATCATAATTAATATAAAATACATCATTGTGCGCAGATTGACCATGATAAAGAGTATGGGGGACTAAAATCCACTAGTTAGGGAAAGGGAGGGCTAAAATTTAAGGAAAAGGGGCTAAAATAGGGAGCTTAATCCAAAAAGGAATATTATATTAATATTTCTTAAAGTATAAAGTATGGATAATTATTTTATCCTAAGTTCCAAAGTTGCAGACAAGTGGGCCAAAGTAGCTCCCAACATGACAAGTGTCAAGTTGGGGACATGCATACATATTGTTGGGACAGTTCATTTTCCATCATTCTGACCATCATTCCTTCCATCATTCAACCATTGTTCCATGATGACTCACTCACTCACTCAGTTATCATTTGTACCTTATTGTCACTGTACCAGATCCTGTATCCATAGCCATACTTGTTTGTGTAGCTGGTTATCTTGGGAGTTGGACTGAAGAAGCGGGTTGTCAGTCCCGTGGGATATTGAAGAGGTGGGTTGTTAGGCCCATGATCAATTTCTCTCTGGGTGAGAGAATTGTTGGGGAATTGATTTCTTGAAGGTGCTAAAGTGCAGCTATAGGGCTCTAAGACTTCCTGTCTGGCCTGTTGTTGAAGCCCTAGAAGGGAAGTGGGGTAGCCGAAGGACTGTTTATTAGAGAAGGGGCACACTTCCTGGGGTGGGACAAGCATGTGGGGAATGAGGGACTGTAGGCTGTTAGTTGAGTGAGCACATGTGACATAGTCTTTCCTGTTGTCTACGAGCCTGGTTAGCAATCCCTTTTCCCGAATGGAGTTTAGTCCTAGCTTGGGGGTGACCCACTGCTGAGAGTGATGAGCAGTGTGGTCTAAGGCTGGGAGGTTCATGGAAGGTCTGCACGCAGTTGGTGATATTAATATAAGTGCCAATTGTGTGATAAATTTACATGTTGCATTATTATTTATGTGTTCAGTTTTATGGGTTTATCTTATGCATGGTTATTAATGTCTGCATGTTTATGGGTATTTTCTATATATGTTGCATGTCTATGTTTTATTTTATTTTATTTTGCATGTACAAAATGTATTTGTCTATTTACATTTCATATTTAAAGCTTCCACAAGCGTTCTGTGTGTGTATATGTTTTAATCACATACAGTTCGAAAATTTTATGTGGCATAGCTTAGTTTGGATGTTGGGTATGCTACAATATGTTTCATATTGATAACAGAAGAGTTCTCTGGTGTAGCGTGGCCCGGCATGGGTGGTCGGGGACGTTACAATATGGTATCAGAGCTTCAGTTTTCAACACTGAGCCAGGATGGGCCGAGCAAGTTGAGTTGAGGTGAAGTTTCACAGGGAATTTATTTCGAAGTGGCTAAATTTCAAGTTGCAGAACATCCATGATACATTTTAGAAACAACAACACATAATTGGGAAAAGCCCCAATTTCTGTTGTGAAATTCACGGGAAAATTGAAAAATTCGGCCAAGTGGTGAGATATTACTGGTTTAATATTTGTTCTAAAAAATTTGGACTGGGAATTGGTCGAATTTGAATTTACAGTGAAGCCATGACAGATGGAGCGAATTTAGTAATTAAAATTCTCAATTCGTGACTTGATTTTGAGAAAAATCTAATCCAGAAATGTCAACCCACAATGATTTATTGTTGCAGAGGTTGAGTTGGTGTTATCGGGGTGAAATTGAATGAATTTCGTGGTTGCGGAATGTCTATGGTAAATGGGGGAAAACATTAGGAAAAAGGCCCAATTTCTGCAGCGAAATTCACGAGGAATTGATGTTCATGAAAATGAATGTGCGCGGGTGGGTGCACTAAAAATGCATGTTGCACAGTAAAAGCTTGAGATATTTAAGAATTAGGCACTGCACAAAAAAATGTTAGCGTGCAAGTGCGCATGCTAAAATTTGGTACCACATGGAAAAAACATTGTGTGTTGGTGCGCACACTAAATTTTGACACCGCGCGGAAAAATTTTGGTGTGCGGGTGTGCACACTAAATTACGGGCACCACATAAAAGTAGTGTGTGCAAGTTATTTCCGCGACAAAGAAACGATACACAGTGGTTTTAAAGTGTGCAAAGCACGATTTACCTTGTGTTGTTGCGGTTCATGGTAAATATAGGTTACAGGTTGAAATTTTTGCGCGTGAAGTCCTTTGGAGGGTGAACAACAACATAAAACCAACAATTTTCTACAACGTTTTATATCATTTGAACGTCATCTTTTTGCAACGTGTTTTTGAGGGCCTTAACAATGTTTTTAGCCACTCAAAAACCACGAGAATAGAGTGTGCCTTGGCACACTTTATCTTTGCAGCTCAAGTAAAAGATCTCAGAGAGATCTTTCTAATGGTGTAAACCATTTCTCAAACAAAGCTTTTATGAGAAAGTTACAACACAAACAGTGGAGGGTAAATTTTAATACCCATCTAACTTCAAAGAGCCATAACTTTCTACTCCAGAATCAGATTGAGGCACAAGAGAAATCAATGGAAATATATTGAGCCATAGAAGACAGTTCCAGAGCTAAATTAAATTTCTGGGCATGTTAAAAATGTTTAAAATGGAAAATAGTGTACCTGTAGCATTCCAGACCAAAAACACGAATTGGTCTAGAACTTCAGCAGGTTGTAATTAGCAGCCAAGAACCTAGAAAAAGGTGAACTTGGACAGAATGTCCATAATATTTATATGAATAAACCCAATTGAGATCCTATGAAAACTCCAATGGAGTAGGTGCGAAATTGCATAATTGCACCAAGTTGAAAAATGAATAGAAAAATTAATGGGCAAATTTCTAATAACCATAACTTTCTTCTCAAGACTCAGAATTGAGCATGGGAGAAGGCGTTGGAAAGGTGTTGGAAAGTGGAATATATTTATCCACCTATAAAATTGATCTGGGCATTCCATGTTTTAAGAAATTAGAAGAAATAATCCTGATATGTATTATTGAACCAGAATGGTTCATATTTATGAAATTGTTGAAACAGTTAGCCTGACAAAGTTTTGTTGGCTGCACATTTTGCAGAGTTAACAACAACTAGATCAGATAAAGATCAGCTTAGAGTCCAGAGTAATGGAAGAGGCACAGGTGACTTACAGTCAGGAGGATGAGATCGGAGGATGGATGTCCATTTGGGCATTGAAGGAACAAACTCCAATGGACATGGAGAAGAAAGGGATGGAAACATGAATATGGTAGAGACCATTAAAAATTTGCAGAAGTATTTCCAAATCCATAAAGATGATAATTAAAGGCTTATGAGAGCCAAGGAGTAGCATGATTACTTCAACATGAAGTTAATGGAGAGCTTGAAAAAAATAGAAAAAAAATTGGATAAGGAGAGTGGCTCAAGCAAATCAGGAAGTCATAGGTCTCCTGATGAGAAAATAAAATCAAGAAGTGTTGGCAGACATCACCACCACTCCCCGATGCATTCCAATAATACATCACATAGCAGCTCAAGTCCATCCCCTGTCAAAAATCATAAGAGGTCTGGGGTGGATGAGCTACGAGGAGAAATGAACAAAATCAAACCGACTACATTTGATGGTGAGCACAAGAAGGATGAACATTCAAAAACATGGTTGTTGGGCATGAGAAGGTATTTTCAATTGCATAATTATTTTTCTCATGCAGAAGGTATAATTTCTATCTATCGGCTCAAGGGAAAGGCATCCATGTGGTGGGATCAGTTTGTGCAGGTGCAACACATTAAAGAGAAAAGTGTTACTTGGAAAGAATTCAAGAAGTATTTTGAGAAGAAATACTTGACAAAGAGATACTATGACAAGAAACTGAAAGAGTTATTTGAACTGAAGCTTGGGAGTATGACCATTGATGAATATGAAAGAAGGTTTTTAGAAATGTTGAAGTATGTTTCTTTCATCAAGAATGCAATAGTTAAGTTTCAAAGGTATTTGAGTGGATTTCCATCATTCATCAGTGACAAAATACAGTATGACGATCCAAATACATTGGAGGATACCATAAGGCGAGATAAATGCATTTATGATCAGCAAAAATCAAGGCCAACTTTCCAAAAATATTGGGAAGACAAAAGGAAGTTCAAGATGGATCAGACGAAGAAGGGAGCTAGGACAAAGTTCTTCAAAAATAATACACAGTGCCAACCAACTTCTAGAGAACCCATAACAAATGAGACGGGGGGTCAAAGGCCATGGAAACCACCTATTCAATGTTGGGGTTGTAAAGGAGATCATATGTTTAGAGATTGTCCTCACAGAGGTGAAAACGTGAGGACTGTTCACAATGTTCAGCAAGCTCAAACAGTGGAGGACATGGGTAGAAATGTACCAAGGATCTATGCATCCCTGGACAACAAGCAAGCAGAGTATCAGTCACATATGATTGAAGTGGAAGGTATGATCAACAACCAAACCATTGCTATTTTAATTGATTCAAGAGCTAGTCATAGTTATATAGATCCTAAGATGGTGGAAAGTTTTCATTTGCCAAGAAGCAAGCATGGAAAATCTTGGTTGGTGCAGCTGGCCACCAGAGCCAAAAGAAAATTTAATGAGGTGGTTAAGTCATGTCTTATGGACATGAATGGACTGAACATTAAGGCAGATTTGAACATCTTGCCTTTAGGTTTCGATGACTGTCTAATTGGAATGGATTGGTTGGATCATCATCATGCTATCCTATATTTTCGTAAAAAAGAATTCACTTGCTTGGATGAGGATGGGAACCAAAGGAAAGTGAATGGAATTCCTAGGGCAGTAACCATCAGAGAAATTTTAGCATTGTAGTTGAAGAAATGTTACAAAAAAGGGTGTCAAATATTTGCAGCTCATATGGAAGAGACACCTAAAGATAAGGTGCCAAATTTGGAATATTATGTAGTCCTAGAAGAATTTGAAGATGTGTTCAAGGAGGTACCAAGACTACCCCCAAAGAGAGATATTGATTTCTCTATAAATTTAATGCCTAGAGCAGCTCCAATGTCAAAGACTCCTTACAAGATGAGTACACTAGAGTTGAAGGACTTGCAAATGCAGCTTGAAGAACTTATGAAGAAGGAGTATATACACCCAAGTGTGTCACCTTGGGGTTCCCTGGTCTTGTTCACAAAGAATAAAGATAGGACATTAAGGTTGTGCATTGATTTCAGACAGTTGAATAAAGTGACTGTAAAGAACAAGTATCCTCTTCCAAGGATTGATGATCTCTTTGATCAATTGAAGGATGCAAAGATATTTTCCAAGATAGATCTCAGGTCTGGATACCATAAAGTAAGGATTAAAGAGGAAGATATCAACAATACTACCTTCAGGACAAGGTATGGTCATTATGAGTTCACAGTGGTGCCATTTGGGTTGTCAAATGTACTAGATTTTTTCATGTGCTTAATGAATGGTGTTTTCCGAGAATATTTAGACAAGTTTGTCATTGTCTTTTTGGGTTACATTCTTATATATTCTAAGTCACAGGATGAGCATGAACATCATTTGAGGATGGTGTTGCAAGTATTAAGGGAGAATCAGTTGTATGCCAAATTGAGCAAGTGCTCATTTTATCAAAAGAAAATTCATTATTTGGGACATATCATTTCAAAGGATGGGATAGCAATGGATCCAGAGAAGATAGAATCCATTAGGGAATGATCAGCGCCAAAGAATGTCACATATATGAGATCATTCATGGGTCTTGAAAGAGACTATAGGAGATTCATTGAAGGATTCTCAAAGATTGCACACCCAATCACTTCCTTACAAAAGAAGGGTGTGAAGTTTCAATGGACATTGGATTGTGAAAAGAGTTTCCAACAATTGAAACCATTATTAACAAGTGATCCAATACTAAGGATTGAGAACCCAAATGAAGACTTCATTGTATGCACAGATTCATGTAAAGAAGGACTTGGTGGATTCCTCAGTCAAAATGGGTTTGTTATATGTTATGAATCAAGGAAGTTGAAGGAGCATGAAAGACACTATGCCACTCATGATTTGGAGTTGGCAGCCATAGTGCATGCCTTGAGGAAATGGAGACACTACCTCATGGGGAAAAGGTTTGAGCTAAGAACAGACCATAATGGTCTGAAATATTTATTTGATCAACCAAATCTAAGCAAACCAGATGGTTAGAATTTCTAAGTGAATATGACTTTGATATAAAGCATATCAAGGGGAAAGAGAACAAAGTGGTTGATGCTCTCAGCAGAAGAGTGCATTAAATGGATGCTACAACCATTAGCATGTACCAATTATATTTGAAACACAAAATTCTAGAGGCTTCAAAATTAGATTTGCAATACAAGGATTTAGTGGCAAAATTACAGCAAGGTAATTTGTAGAAGAAAATTGAAGAATACAAGCTAGATAATGATGAAACTCTCATGTTCAGGGGCATAATTTATGTACCAAATTCTCAGGAATTGAAAAATGTGATATTGAGAGAAATGCATAATGTACCTTATGTTGGGCACCCAGGATATCAGAAAACTATTGTAGTTGTCAAGAGCCAATATTATTGTCCAGGCATGAAGAAAGAGGTTGTTGATTTTATTGCCAAATGTTTGGAATGTCAAAAGGTAAAGGCTGACCATAGACACCTAGATGGTTTTCTACAACCATTACCCATTCCTGAGTGGAAATGGGAAGTTGTAACAATGGATTTCATCACCAAACTTCCAAGAACAAAAAAGAAGCATGATTCTATCATGGTAGTGGTGGATAAGCTTACTAAAGATGCCCATTTTATTCCAACTAAGCTTACTCACAAGGTAGCAAACATTGTTGATATTTATATGAGGGAAATTTCTAGATTACATGGCATACCCAAGACAATTGTGTCTGATAGAGATCCACATTTACCTCAAAATTTTGGAAGGGATTATTTAATGGATTTGGAAAAAAATTGAATTTTAGCCTAACTTATCATCCAAAATCAGATGGACAAATAGAGAGGGTGAATCAAGTGATTGAGGATATGTTGAGGATGTATGTGATGGATAAATCATCAAAATGGGAAGACTACCAACACTTAATATAGTTTTTTTATAACAATGGGTACCGAGCATATCTAAAGATGAGACCATTTGAGGCACTTTATGGCAGAAAGTGAAACACACCAGTAAGATAGGATAACCCAACAGACAGAGCAGTGGTTGGACCATATTTTCTCAGGGAAATGGAGGAGCAAATGATAAAAATAAAGCAAAATTTAAAGGTTGCCCAAGACAGGAAAAAAAGCTATGCTGATAAGGGAAGAACTCGTAGGGAATTTAAAGTGGGAGACCGTGTATTCTTAAAAGTGAAGACCAACAAAAGTTCCTTGAAGTTGGGAAATTGTTACAAGCTGGCAGCTCACTATTGTGGGCCGTTTGAAATCCTAGAGAGGATTGTTCCAGTAGCTTATATGATTTCATTTCCTCAATCTATGTCTGTTCATAATGTATTCCATGTATCATTGATAAATAAATATATACTCAATGCTAATCATGTTATTGATTGGAATGTGATTCAGGTGGAGCAAGAAGGCGCTTTCNCTGGACCAAAAAAACAAACATCTCTAGAATTAATCCATAGGGCTTGTAAAGGTCCAATGGATCTGGTACGGTCCTAAGGACACTACTTGGGAGCATGAGGATGCAATGCAGGAAGAGTACCTGCATATGTTTGAGTATTTTTGAAAATTTTGTGTATATGTGTACATGATGCACTGAGGACAGTGCATAAATAAGGGGAGGAGATTGTAATATCCCTAGGTCGAACCCAATTGTAAATGTAAATGCAAATGTACTTAAGCTAGTGAGTTGTCTAACATCATTTTGTATGCACCTTTCATGGCATAGTGCGTGCATGTATTGCATAGTAAAATGATGAAGTGTGCACATTCTTATATACCACGCACAACAACTTAAGTCTGCGTGATTGTGAGGCCAATGAGCCTTTGTGTATATGTTATGTTTTATAGGTTGGTGATCTAGTTATTATAAGCTAGTATTCTTATGTTTTGATTAGGCCAGAGAGCCTAGATGTTAAAGACCAATGCGCCTATTTTTGTACATGTCTCATAATTAATATAAAATACATCGTTGCACACAGACCGACCACAATAAAGAGTATGGGGGACTAAAATCCACTAGATAGGGAAATGGAGGGCTAAAATTTAAGAAAAAGGGGCTAAGCTAGGGAGCTTAAGACAAAAATGAATATTATATTAATATTTCTTAAAGTATAAAGTATGGATAATTATTTTATCCTAAGTTCCAAAGTTGGGGAAAAGTGGGCCAAAGTATCTCCCAACATGACAAGTGTCAAGTTGGGGACATGCATACATATTGTTGGGACTTAGTTCATTTTCCATCATTCTGACCATCATTCCTTCCATCATTCAACCATTGTTCCATGTTAGGAATCAAATATCAATATAGCATAGAAAAACCTCAGAAAAAGTACTCAATGCCTTGAAAAAGAGATAATTTCAGATAATAAGCCTCTTCGAGGGGGCAACCTCCTTTTACCCCACTTAAATGTTCAAGTATAAGATGATTCAAAATGA
>SNQJ01S0030237.1:178022-197306 GCA_010110895.2 Picea sitchensis | reverse complement strand
ACATTTACATTTACAGGTATGGTTTGTTTCCTACATTATCAACTACTAAATATTTTTCTATCATTACACATTAATTCTTAAACACGATTCTAAAATAGATTCTTTCCTACACTATTTTTTTATCTTCAATCCTTTTGGTGGCACAAAAGTGACAGATTCTTTCCTATCATGAGAATTAATTCTTATTTTAGCAATAGTGATTCTCTTCTTTATGCTAGGCAGTACTTTTGATCTTCAAGGTTAGGATTAACCACCTCCTTATAATATCTTTGTTTCATTTTATTCTGTATTGCTTTCACACCATAAATTTCCCTTAAATTTATCTTGTACAATATTTTTAATATCATCGACATAATAACTTCTTAATGATTTAGCCAAGACTTGGCATCATTATGCCATCCCCACTTGAGTAGTTTGTGATTTTGGATATAATGTGAATTTCAAATTTAATCTATTTTAGTATAATATCATAAATATAATGTCAATGATGATTTGTCAATACGCACTGAGGACAATATTTATTGACTACTATTTGTCAATGAGGAAAATTATCATACTCGAAGAAGATGAACTCCTAGCCAATGAAAAACAGTTTTAGATCTTACTCTCATACCAAAATACATATCTAGCTTAGATAGTATCTCAAAAAAATCTAGTTTCCCTTGTGGTCATTGTTCTCACATCCCCACAATGTGCATTACCATCGTGCACCTCTTAAGGGTGTGTGGCACTACAACGTTTCACATTTAGCTGCTTGGAAACACCAAAGTTACTTTGTCTGAACTAACCTCTTCATCTAGAGCATACCCATACTCCATTGTACGCTACCAACGAGTCACACTCCTACTCTAGTGCAACAATTGTATACCCAAACATTCGTTAATTACTTTAACTCATAGTCATTTTTAAGCATACATTCATGAACAAAAAACTCAACAATGGAACAAATGAAAGAGAAACATATATATATAGTGTGAGTGACATGAACTTTGTATAACACTCAGCTAAGTCTTTTCTATAGAAGAACAGTTACAACATGAGCACAACCAGCTCGGTTCATGACTTAGACAAAGTCAAACAACTCACCTCACCTCACCAAGACACTCATGAACAAATCCTTCACCACAAACCTCTTTGTTTCAACCATCTTTGTTGCCACCTCTGGTGCACCTCAGATGTCTCTCCAACCACAGACTTGTTGCTTCTTCGTTTCTACAGACTCTGTCTCTTTGTTTCCACAAACTTCATAGATTTTGGTTTTGTTTCACGCATGCCTCGACAACCTGTGTTTCCAAACTTAGCCAAAATCTGCCCAAGAGAAATTTGTCCAGCTCTGTTTGTTGAACCCTCCTCCTAAAGGCAACGCAAGTCCTCCGAGAGTGAAGTGACTCGGCTCCTTGGGAGAGCTTTTCCTCTGCGTCTGCCTCAGAATCACAGAGCACTCCCTGTCTCTTTATCTAGCAAAACCTCTTGTCTTCTTTGGTTGTGTTCCCTTCTTCTCTTATAAGCTCTCAAAAAATTCTAGTTTCCCTTGTGGTCATTCTTCTCACATCTCACAATGTGCATTACCATCGTGCACCTCTTAAGGGCACATGGCACTGCAATATTTCATGTTTGGTTTCATGGAAACACCAAGGTTACTTTGTCTGAACTAAACTCTTCACCTAGAGCATACCCATATTTGGTTATACGCTACCAATGAGTCACACTCCTAATCTAGTGCAACAATTGTATACTCAAACATTCGTTAATTGCTTTAACACATTGTCATTTTTAAGCATACATCCATGAACAAAAAACTCAACAATGGAACAAATGAAAGAGAAACATATATATAGTGTGGGTGACACGAACTTTGTATAACACTCAGCTAAGTCTTTTCTATAGAAGAACAATTACAACATGAACACAACCAGCTTGGCTTACAACTTCGAAAAATTCAAACGACACGTCTCACCTCACCAAGACACTCATGAATAGATCATTCACCACAAGACTCTCTATCACAACCATCTTTGTTGCCACCTGTGGTGCACCTCAAATGTGTCTCCAACTGCAAACTTGTTGCCTCGTCGTTTCCGCAGACTCTGCCCCTTTATTTCCACAAACTTCATAGATTTTGGTTTTGTTTCACGCATGGCTCCACAACTCGTGTTTCCAAACTTAGTCAAAATCTTCCCAAGAGAAATTCGCCTAGCTCTGTTTGTTGAACTCTCCTCCTAAAGGAAGCGCAAGTCCTCCCAGAGTGAAGTGACTTGGCTCCTTGAGAGAGCTTCTCCTCTTCGATTGCGTCAGAATCGCAAAGCACTCTTTGTCTCTTTATCTAGCAAAACCTCTTGTCTTCTTTGGTTCTGTGCCCTTCTTCTCTTATAAGCTCTCCAAATGTCACCATTAAGAACAATTGCACCCTTTGGGGGTATCGTGCCCCTTGGTGAGCCCATGTCCAAATGAATCTTCATTCCCTTTCACAAACCCGATCACCCAAATGAACCTATGCGCTCATCAACCAGCATGCCCCTTGGGACCAATGTGCCCCTCATGTTGGTGGGCCCCATCCATCGAATCGACTCATCATCTTGGGTGCACACGCCCTTTTGGTGAATCAAGCTGATTTTCCTAAGTGCACTCCCCATGCCTTAGTGGATTTTCCCTTTGTCAATGGAGCGCCCAAGTATTTCCCTAAACTCTTTATCAAACCGTCTGTCATTTGACTTTCAACAAAAGGCCCCTTGGTTGGAGTTGTCACTTGGCACATCGCACGCCCAAGGAAACCCAACTCCCCACTATATGAATATTTTCGCCAACATTATCTTTAATTACATCAAAGATGTTCTAGATGTTCTTTATGGGGAGGTCTCTTTAGAGGCCTTGTCTGTAGAACCCCTATAAGAAGTTGCCATATGTTTAACAATCGATCAATCTCCTCTTTGCACACACAACTACTTGCACATTTCTGCGTCATTACATTTCGTTTGCTTTGGCTTCCTCTCAAATGTCGGTTGCACATTTCTTCTTCATCACGTTATTTTTCTTGAGCTCTCTCTGGAAAGAACTGAAAATACAGCTCTGGTTCAAGGTGGTTGTGTCGATAGTATGTGAGTTGGTGCTAGTCAATACACAAGGTTTTTCTTGTCTAGTTAAGAGTATCTGTCGAGTTTTAGTCTTATTGGAGGTCTTTTTCTTGATTAAACCACGAATACAACTGAAATTTATTTAGATGAAGTCTTCTTCTAAGGCTGTGTGGATCTATATTTCACTATTTGAATCCGGCGTTATGGGTGAACCTTCAACGACACTGTTGTTGGCTACGGTTGTGCAACTTGTTTTCCTAAAACTTTTGCTGATTTTTGTATAGCATTATCTGCCTTTTCCTAAATCCTTCAATATAACTGAAAATTTCGTCTAAGTCGGGCTCCATTAAAGGCTATGTTATTGAAGGTTTTTAAATCCGGTGGTTACGGCTTCTTGCACGACACATTGTCGCTCCTAGTTTTCTTTGTTTATAGATGTGTGTTTTACTTGTCTCTTTCAACCTTTAAGTATTTTTTAATTGTCAGTCATATTAGCTGCCTTCCTCCTTCAACCTCGAGTGCAACTGGAAATTGTTGATACCTCCGAGTTGTATTTAAGGCTGAATTTTAATCATGCGGTCCGGACTTCCGGAGTGATGCTTTAGCTAAATATTGAATTTAAATCTTTTTGTTCGTGACTTCTGTATTGAAAATTTAACGATCTTTATTCTCCATGTATGATCTGTTTCTTATTTACGATCTTTATTCTCTATGTAGAAGCTGTTATTTACATGTAGTATTAGTGGATTTTATTCATGTTGTCGGCCCTTCTTTTTCTTTTCTTTTTCTTTTTCTTTTTTTTTTTTTGCTTAAATGTGAACTTCAGCCGAGAATTCCTTTGCCGAAGGCCTCGTCTTAAAGCTTCATTAACAAACTAACGCTTTCCAAATCATGGTTTATTTTGTGATCCGCCAGGTTTCGCGGAGCATAGATATGATTTACGGCCTTGAATTCCGACTGAAATTGAAATTTGGGTTTCCCATGTATGTCCACTCATTCACACGCTTTCGCCTGTTCACAACTCTATAGAACTACAATTTACATGCATTCAAACAAAGGAAGTTGCAGTGACTTCAACAAAGGACAAGATGCTAGCTGAAATGGAAAGGAAAAAAGTAGGAGTTGAATTTCAATTGAAGTTTGGGTTTCCCATGCATGTCCACTTATTCCACCAATGGACAACAAGATGCCAACGGAAGGAAACAAACAAACAAAAATGGATAAGTAGGCATTAAGTTCAGTTTGAAATTTAGGTTTCACATGTTATGTTTACGGGTTATCAAAACCGAAACCCTCCTCGCCGTTCCAGAGATTTAATCTCATTCCATAGTTAATCTCATTCCATAGATCGAATCTAAAAATCACTAAGAAAAAAAAAAATAAAAAAAATTAAATTCTTGACAACATCAAGACATATTACGTTGCAACATCTATGACATATTACATTGTAAAGTGTTTCTCATCAAAATAAAAAAATATATTGAAACTTTTTTATTTTTCAAAAGTACAAATAAGAATATTAAATGATAAACTGTACATATAGGAATATTAAATGGTAAAGTGCTTCTCATCAAAATAAAAGATATATTGAAACTTTTCAATTTTACAAAAGTATATATAAGAATATTAAATGGAAAGGTGGATTTGGATTTCAAAAGTCCCTTCCTCCACTCTTATAAACAAGGCTGCATGAGAGTTGAGTCCTTGTCAAGGAGGTTAGAAAGAAAATTTTGAAAAATGGGGTCGAAGTGTAAATGAAACGAAGTATTTGGTGCAAAATGTATATGAGGGAAATGTTGTGTGCAAGGTGCATATTTAGGAAGATGGGGCAAAAGTAAATGACGGTTGGTAAGCCAAGCACCATCTAATTTTGGAAAGTATATAGCAAACATTTTTTTTTGAAAGTATATAAGAAAGTAAAAATATAAAAGTCTAACATATTAAAAAATAAATGCAGTTGTTATACAGAGTGATGAAAGATAAGAGTAGAGTCTTTAGGATATAAAAATTTAGATGCATTTTTATTTGAAATCTATCAAAAAATAGAAGTTTGTTACATACCACTACAAATTTTGAAATATACAAAAAAAACAAAGTGTGTTACATATAAACTGGAATTTAAATGTGTTTGTCATGTAGACTGGGATTGGGGCTCCCGTGAACCATTAGAGAAATATTTACAAGAAACGGGATTGTGGAAAGAAGATAGAGTGCAACAGCTGCAAAAGAAAATAAATGGAAAGGTATAAGTGTTTTCCTATACATGTTTATTTAAGAAAGAGAAATAACTGGATTGAGAAACAAAGAAAGATGGGATGAGTAAACTTACAATGAGGGGACATATGATCGCTTTGGCTATTTTCTTGTGGCTTCCCTTTCATTGATGTCGATGACGACTGTGGTTTCAAGGATGTTCTCCACGACTGATGGAATGCTGGAAACTGCATGTTGTCTTTCATTGACGGCCTATTTCAATTGTCTTTCGACTCATTCTTCAATGTACGCTCTCATTGGGGTGACGTTGATCTCATTCCAGATCTTGATGTTGAAAAGATCGTTTTGTAATTCCTGGAAGTCGATAGAAGATGAATTTCCTCATTCTGTACTGCATATTTGACTAGCGAGTCACGGACATGAGATTGATCAAATTGAAGGATGTTGTAAAACTTTTCCAGAGAGAAGGTCTTCAACATAGAAACCTGTTTATCGAACTCTTCTATGGTTAAGAGAAAGGAGTTTGTGATTAAGATGGAGTCTTGGAAGTCGTTTGTTTTCCCGGCTAAGTCTATATTTGACAGCTTTGTGAATAATTTATCTTTCTTCGATATGACTTGTTCAGATGACTCAACAATGAAATGCAGGTTGTTTACTTTTTCTTTCCAACATGCATTCAATTGGCTAATCCGGTTTTTGGATGGAAGATCTTCTTCTCTTTTTTTTGTTTCTGTCATATTGTTGACAATCTTGCCAAAACGGATGACTGTTTTTAAGAAGAATTTTTCTTCATATTTTAATTCAAATTGCAAAAGCTCGAGCAAGCTATGTGCCCTAGTTCCAAGGGAAGTGATGGTTTGTGATCTTTTCCAGACATCATTAACCAGTTCCATTCTTTTTGTGATATTGTTTTCCATGTATCCTTTACATGATGTGAATAGGGTGGAGGGTGCTTTTACATTGGGTACAGGGACACCAGGCATGGCTATTGCCAAAGGATCAACAAGCAATGGCATAAGAAAGAAAGCGTCTTCCAATTCCTTGACTCAGTCCTTCAGTCTGGCATTGTGGGTCTCCATGCATTCAATGGAGTCATGCAGTGCTTCTCCGGTTGCGATGTGAAGTTGACAGATTTGGGACTGCCGCATGTTGGCAACGTCAACCTCTGAACAAGATTTGCCTTTGATATTTTTAACATTTTTTTTTTGAAATATCAATTTTTTGTTCCGGCTATCAAAAACAACGCTCTGGAACATGAAGGATTCATCTTCGTCAAAATTTTGGGCAACAGATATGTCCATTGGATGGCTATGGTGGATGGCATCCTCGGGATGATCAAATAAGGGGAACATGGCATCTAGATCAGTGTCAATTTCCATGTTCTCACTCTGAATTTCCGGGTCTTCTGCCTGCCCCACATTTTTTTTTCTCTTCTTCTCCACAAGAAGCTTGTGAGAACTATCAATTTTAGAGTGAGGAGGGTCGTTATCTCCTCCTCCATTTGAAGAATTCTGATTTTCTTTGTTGTGATGGGCCATTCGAGCGATGCTCCGGGATGTCGTACTTTTTGGAGTGGTATTTGCGGATTGAACACTCTTGTCACTGGGGTCTTTCCCCTATCTTTGTTTTTGGGTAGGTGTTTATTTACAAAACAATCGTCGAGGCCAAGTGAATGAAAATGTTGTCTAAAAATATCATAAGGGTTGAATCCTTTTATGTGTTCATCATATCTGAGGTTGGAGATACCAAAATGTGTTGCAAAATCATCAAATTTGTTGACGTTTTTCAACACTAATTCCCCTATTTTCCGAGGCATAGGAATGAACTGTTTTTTTTTTCTTCCTTTGGAACAGATGGAACTAGTAGCTGTATTGACGTGTTGCTTCTGCAATAAAAATTATTTCCATAATGTGACATGGAAGGAGAGCAGGTTGTTCCGTGGAGCCAAAAATTCTTATGACAGTGTAATTATCCAAATGTTGGACTGTTCCCTTTTTGTCCAAAAAATTAGTTACCTGTTCAGATAAGTGATGAGCATTTTCTCCTAACAAGAAAAGTTTGAAAACAGACAGGAAGCCATTAAAAACCTCATAAAATCAGTGGGAAGCCTTGTGCTTCCACAAGGCCTCGTACCAAAACGTTACTGGGTGGAAGTCACAGTTGACATTCTTGGATAGAGACAGTTGCAGAAATCAACATGAATGTGCTATTGCAAAAACTAAATAGGATGACATATAAAATTTCTTTCCCCTTTTGTAGCTTGACAATTGGGAAGATATTTCATAAGAAATTATCCTTCCCCATAAAAAATGGCTTGTTCGTTGACTGTGAAATACAAAATGTAAAGAGCCATGTGGGAAACAGTAGTTGTGGATTCCTACCCCGTTATTCTTGTAAACAAACATGCAATTTGTCGAAAAGGATTTCCAAATGAACTAACCTGCATGCTTGTAATATCTTGAGGAACTAGATCCAGGTTTTCCAAACAAAAGGGGCAAGAGGTCCAATCCATTATTATGCTTTGCTAGGAACTATTTGCAATATTCTCCTTTGAACGTCAATGTTGGCTCGGGCAATTTCATTTTCTGCTGGAAGAGTTGAGGTGACAAAGAAACATAAGAGTGGTCGTGCAGTGGAATAATTATTTTCTTTACAATAAATTTATCGGCGCACCAAGAGACCAAGTCCTTACAGTCAAAAAACTCAGGAACACAGATGAGCAATCTCGGAGGTCCAAATTACTTGGTTCTCTGCGACAGAGGTTGATTAATAAGAAAATTCCCTGGACCAGTGGAAGTTCTGGTCATGACAGCCGGACATATTCATTGTATCTCCACAGAACTGGTGCGGAACTGATGCCATAGGTTTATGAAAAGATTGCTTTGCTGCAGATGATGGTTTAAATGAAAAGTCATAGCGAATAATGTAACTTTTTGCTAAATCTTGGTTAAATGCTTATGAATGGGAAAGCTCCTCGAGCCTTTCGCTGATTAATGACAATCAGTATTGGCGGTGCATGATGAACTGTTAGGAGTAAAGTTTATTTATTGCATATTTAGAAAAGTGAAGGTGGCGGGTACGACGAAGAGCAATTAAGGAATGGAGGTTTCTTGAATGCGTGAAGGCCACGCGGTGTGAAAGGGATTTCATGATTTTGAAATGAACACTCAGAAGGGACAATATAATCTTCCCGCAAATTTTGGTTTAATGCGCATGAATACGAGATGTCCTCGACCATTTCGCCCATCAATGACAATATATACGGTTTCTGCATGATGGCCTGTTAGAATTAAATGCCAGTAATTCCATATTTAAAAACAAGATATGTCTATATATATATATATATATTCTTTCATTGTAGAGAAGTGCGAAGGTGATGGATATGGCAAAGAGAAAGGAAAGAATGGCAAGTTCTAAAAAGCGGTTGGACGTGATTCAAAAAAGTGTTACGGGGATAATCAGGAAGAGATCATGAAGGGGAGTTCAACAACCGGTTTGTATATTTGTGAAATTTCGGCAAAACGGCTAAGTCTGGAATAGGGAAATTGCTAATTGCATGAGTAGCAATAAGATATTATATAAAATTGCTAACTACTAATTCCAAAAGGACACCGTCACAGGAAACAACGACTACGAACTAAATATTTCTTCAACCCGACAAAGGGATGATTGCCTAAATAAATTTGAACAAATGGCGAAGTATGGAAAGAGGACAGATGGGCTTCAAAACTGGTTGACAATAGTTCCAGTAAATATGCGAGGAAGCAGTGATTAAATTGTATTTCTTGAAAGTTTTCATTGCAAAAAATGTGCATCATGGAAAAGGTCATGATAGGTGGACTGTAATATGGAAAAGGGTAAAATTTCATGTTTCGGAATTTTTGAGTGCAAAATGTGTAAAATGGAAGAGATCATGAAAAGGGCATGATAGGTCTATCATAATACGGAAAAGGGCATGATCAAAGAACAATTGCAAATTTGTATATCTATCAATTTGTATATAGCAGAGCTACGAATGTTGTTTGGAGGTCCTGGAAAAGTAGAGGTGCAATGTTGATGCAGCCAGCGGGGTCCTCCTGTCAATTTCTATATGGAAGAACTCTGGGTGGTAGTTGTGGGATAGGGAACAATAGAGGGTCAATTTAAAGAAAGGGGAAGCAGTGGTTGGAAATGCGTGAATTGGGAAAATAGAAAGATGGAAGACATTTTTCGTAAGTGCGAATTGGTTTCAAAGAAGCCCCATTGTTGCAAAATCATGATCTACTAGTTATCAGGAAATGTGTTGTTGAAGATTACATTTTATTGCAATGTGTATGTGCAGTTATGTTCTTGATACATTATTCCATGATTGTAACATACCAACTGAAGTAGTGAGCATTGTTTTGTACTAATTAGCATTAAAACTTAATAATTGCATTTCTAGAAATAGGAAGAACGATTTTGCTGGAACATTTTACATTGGTATTAGTAAACAGAAGATCGAAGAAGTATGAGAGCACCAAAGCATGCCAATTAGAACATGCGTGAAACCCAGAAAAGTGGCAGAGACGAAGAGTTCAAGGCCAAAATTTCGTAATAGCAAATCCATTTAAAAAAAAAGAAAAGTATTGAGTAATGTACATCTATGCTTAGAAATTGGATCCAGTTCTTCGATTGAAAACACTGAAGGTATTTGTGACAAACATAGGCATAGGTTCTGCATTATGCAAGATCCTTTGATTTTTCTCCTCGATTAATCATCCTCTGCTAAAATTGATATTTTTCAGAAGCTTTGCCTGAGGAAGAAGATGAAAATGGTTGCAGGGAAAATGGAATAGCCCTTAATTGAAACCATCTCTTCATAGTCGAAAAAAATTTAGTAGTACATCTTTCACATGCAATTACAGAGGCCCAAATTAGTCCATTATGGGCATAAGGAGATGACTAGTAGGAAAATGCGTTGCAACAACAAAACTTTTGCACCTGATACCCGAAAATGTTAAATAATATTTTTTTGGCTTGAAATATATCTCTAGAAGCATCAACATATGATTGCTTTATAGTCAAACTCTTCCACCCAGAATGAACTAATTTGGAACTCTCGAATTCCTACTTTGGCGGTGTAAAGTGGTTGTTGCCTTCACTGTCGGTTTTTTTTTTCTTCTGAAACTCCTTTTGGTGTTGTCATGACTAAGATCACTGAGCCAAGAAGGTCTGTTCATTATGGTTCATTTCAATTTTGGCCCAGGAGTGGGAATATTCTTTGCATTGCCATCATCCATTGCCGTATCATCATCCATCAGATCATCTTCTTCTGGCTTGGAATTCATGGCATAAAGTTCTGTGACGGGCATGACTGCAACTGGGTAGGTTCTTTGAGCAGCCAAGATTGGCATTGAATTTTTTGGCTTGAAATATATCTCTCGGTGTACCAAGGGACCATCTCGTTTTTTGCTTGTGGCCGGAGAGAGATGAATAGTAAGAATATGCCCTGGAATAGTCGAACTTGTGGCCATTATGCCCTAATGTGTTGACTGTGTGTGGAGAGAACTGTCGCCACAAGTTATTAAGAATTTCCATTTGCTCGAGACGATATTTCAAATGAAAATCGGGGAGGGATAATATAAGCCTCCACAAAGTTTGGTTTAATGTGTATCAATGGAATATCTCCTCAAGCCTTTCCCTGACCAATGAAAATTTCCAGGGTTCATGTAGAATGAGTTGTGACCATCACAGCTCACTAATTTCACAATTAGAAAAAAGTGTGAAGGTGGCGGTGATGGCGAAAAGACATTAAGAATAAAAAATTTCTTAAAAGCACCAACCCGTCAGCGGACAAAAAAAAAAAAGATTGCATCGCCTTTGAAATGAATACTTGGAAAGGATAACATGCTTGTTCGCAAATCTTAGTTTAATTCGTACTAATGAAAAATCTTCTCCGAAATTTTGGACAATAATGAAAACTGTAACGGTTGCAGCAGGATGGATACTAGCATTAAAGCTTAATTATTTCATATGGAAAGTGGTTAGGGAGGTTAAAAAAGAAAAATGGAAGAAGATATACCCAGGAGACGTGAAGGCTCAATGGTTCTCTGGCTGGCGGACAGGTTCTCATCCTGGCGGGCTAAAAATTGATCTCTATTGTTCTGTGTCCTACAAATAGCACCTACACTTCCGCGAGATACAAAATGATAGGCGAAGTTGCGGGTTAGTTGGTTCAACATTGCGGGTTGTTTGGTTAAACATGTACTTTTATAAAGTATGGACATCAGATTGTATAGAACATATCTGAATCCATGATTCCATACTTGGGCACTTTTTGTTTCACGCGTTGGCGGCCTGGCGGGCTGAAAATTGAGTATCTATTGTTTCATGCCCTGCAAATAGCACCCACAGTTCCATGATATACAAATTGACAGCGGGAGTTGCGGAGATGAGTTTCTATATAAAGTATAGACATGAGAGTTTATACATCATATGCGGATCACTTATTCCATAGTTAGGCACTTTTTTGATCGCGGGTTCCCGGCCTGGCGGGATGAAAAAATACCGAATATTGTTCTGTATCCTACAAATAGTACGCAGATTTCCATGATATACAAATTGACAGCACGACCTACTGGTTGCTTGGCTGAACATTGCATTCGTATTGTTCTAGAACATATGAGGATTCTTCGTTCCCTGTACTACAAATAGCAACCACATTTTTGCGATATACAAATTGGCAGGAGGACCTACAGGTTTCTTGGTTGAACATTGTATTTGTATTGTTCTAGAACATATGCGGATTCATCATTCCATACTTGGGAACTTTTTGGATCGCGGGTTTGCGGCTTGGCGGGCTGAAAATTAAGTATTTATTGTTCTGTGTCCTACAAATAGCACCTACACTTCCGCGATATACAAATTTACAAGTGGGCTTCTAGACATAGTCTCTATATAAAGTATGGAATGAGATTTTATATACCATATCCAGATAACTCATTCCATACTTACACAGTTTTTGGATGCTGGATTCGTAGCCTAACAAGCAGAAAATAGACTCTCTATTGTTCTGTCTCCTACAAATAGCACCCAGATTTCTACGATATACAAATTGACGGTGGGAGTTGTGGAGATGAGTCTCTATATAAATTATTGACATGAGATTTTATAGAGCATATGTGGATCCTTGTTTCCATATTTAGGCAGTTTTTTGATAGCGGGTTTGTAGTATGGTCCGTCGAAAAAAGAGTCTCTATTGTTCCCTATCCTACAAATAACACTGAGATTTTGGCAACATACAAATTGACATGAGTTGCCATGGGATGCTTGGCTAAACATTGCATTTTTTTTGTTCTAGAACATATGTGCATCCCTCATTCCATACTTGGGCACTTTTTTTTATCGCAGGTTCGCGGGCGGGCGAGCTAAAAATTAAGTATTTATTGTTCTGTATCTTACAAATAGCACCCACATTTCCGCGATATACAAATTGACACGCGAACCTATGGACATAATCTGTATATAAAATATGGATTGATATTTTACAGAGCATATGTGGATCACTAATTGCATACTTAGGCAGTTTTTGGAGCACGCGTTGGTAACCTGGCACACCGAAAATAGTCTATTGTTTCATCGCCTACAAATAGCATCCAGAATTCAACAATATACAAATTGACAGGTGGACTCAGGCTACTTCATTGAACATTGTACTTTTATTTTCCCGTTGCCATCCCGTATCAATTTCATAGTTAGCGATTTTTTTTTATCAGGGTCTCTGAAGTTGTTTGTGACATATAAATTGACACGAGTTGCTACAAACTGTTTGGATGAACATTGAATTTGTATTGTTCTAGAATACATGCAGATCCCTCATTTCATACTTGGGCACTTTTTAGATCACGGGTTCATAACCTGGCAGGCTAAAAATTAAGTATCTATTGTTCTGTATCCTACAAATAGCACCCACACTTCCGCGATATACAGATTGACACGCGAACCTGGGGACAAAGTCTATATATAAAGTATGGAATGAGATTTTATACAGCATATGCGAATCATTAATTGCATACTAATTGACAGGTGGACTCGGGTTGCTTCGCTGAACATTAGACTTTTATTCTGCCATTGCGATCCCGTATCAATTTGATAGTTAGCGATTTTTTTTATCGGGGGTTCTGGGGCTGGCGGGCTGGAAATTGGGCCTCTATTGTTCCGCGTTCTACATATACATTGTTCTACAACATATGCGGACCTACGGGTTGCTTGGTTGAACTTTGCATTTGTATTGTTGTAGAACATATGCAGAGTCCTCATTCCATACTTGGGCACTTTTTGGATTGTGGGTTGGTGGCCTAGCGGGCTGAAAATTAAGTATCTATTGTTCTTTGTTCTACAAATAGCACCTACACTTTCGCGATATACAAATTTACACGTCGGC
Organism: Picea sitchensis; assembly: GCA_010110895.2. NCBI lineage: Eukaryota > Viridiplantae > Streptophyta > Pinopsida > Pinales > Pinaceae > Picea > Picea sitchensis. The sequence continues at coordinate 183,617 of SNQJ01S0030237.1, read as the reverse complement.
TTGTGGACATAGCCTCTATATAAAGTATGGAATGAAATTTTATACAACATATGCAGATTCCTCATTCCATACTTAGGCTATTTTTGGATCGTGGGTTCGCAGCCTAGCTAGCCAAAAATAGTGTCTATTGTTTTGTCTCCTACAAATAGCACCCAGATTTCCGCGACATACAAATTGGCAGGAGGAGCTATGGGTTGCTTGGATTAATAGTGCATTTGTATTGTTCTAGAACATATGTGGATCCCTCATTCCATAGATGGGCATTTTTTAGATCGTGGTTCGCAACTAGGCGAGCTGAAAAATAAGTATGTGAAACCCTCATTGCATACTCACAAGTGGACTTGGGTTTCTTCGTTGAACATTGGACTTTTATTACCCCGTATCGGTTCCATATCAATTTCATAATTATCAATTTTTTTCTATCGGGGGCTCTAGAGTTGGCAGGTTGAAAATTGGGGCTCTATTGTTCCCCACTGTACAAACACATTGTTCTAAAACATATGTGGATCCCTCCTTCCATACATGAGCACTTTTTATATTGCGGATTCATGATCTGGCTGGATTAAAATTAAGTATCTATTTCTCTATGTTCTACAAATAGCATCTTCACTTCCGTGATATACAAATTGACAAGTGCACTTGTGGACATAGTCTTTGTATTAGCTATGGAATGAGATTTTATACAGCATATGAGAATTCATCATTCCATACTTGGGCAGCTTTTGGATCGCGGGTTTGCGGCCTGGCAGGTTGAAAATAGAGTCTCTATTGTTCCCTCTCCTTCATATACCACTCAGGATTCTGTGATATACAAATTGCCAGGAGGACTCGACCTGGTTTCCTGAGCATTACACTTTTACGCAGTTTTTGGATGGCGGGTTCGTGGCCGAGTGAGCCAAAAATAAAGTCTCCATTGTTACCTCTACTAGAAATAGCATCCAAACTTATTCCATATACAAATTGACAAGAGGACTTGGGCTGGTTCGCTGAACATTGCACTTTTATTGTACCATAACAATTCCATATGTATTTCATATTTAACGATTTTTTTTATCGAGGGTCGTGGGGCTGGAGGGATGAAAAATGGGCCTCTTTTGTTTGGGCTCGCAGGATGAAAATTGATACTTTATTGTTCTGCATTGTACAAAATCTACCCACAACTTCGTGATATACAAATTGACAAAGGAACCTGTGGGCTGTCTGGGGCAACATTGGAGTTTCATTGTTCCTTGTCCTCCGAATAGCGTTCGGAGATCCTCCATATACAGATTGACAGATGGACTTGAGAGATGGTGCATTAAATTATTAAATAATGTTAAATCGCTTATTCTTAAAAGAATCAAGAAAAGAAAAGTTTTTTTTTTTTTTTAATTCTATAACCGCAAGCATAACAAGGACTAATTTGAATTTTAAGGGCTTGTTGTTCATATGATAGCACAGTTGCATTCCACACACTAAATATTCGTTGATTTCAAATTATTCCAGGATATTAATCTGACTAACTTCATCAAATAAGCAAAAATGTGAAAACAATGACCAATTTGTATTTTAAGAGCCTCTTGTTTGTATGTGAGGACAATCACAGTTCGAACACTATATATTTGTTGATTTCAAATTATTGCAGAACAATAGTTTGACCAAGTTCATTGATCAAGGAAATCTTCTAAAGCAAGTAACAATACAGTTGCGTCACAACGCCATAGAAATTACCAAGCGGATCTGCATCCCAGCTGGCTAAAAAAAACAATTATACTGTTCGGTGTCCTCCAAAGAATAGCTGGAGTTCCAGGGTATACAAATTGACAGATAAAGCAGATAACCAAGAACCAACCATACTTTAAATAGTCCACAAACAAGTCCCCAGAAGGTTCCATAGAGCAGAACCCATCGACCTTTGCACCAAACAATTTGATATACAAAGAAAAGACGTTGTCGCATTTGTTTTCTATTGAAACGAACTTGCATTTGGATGTTGAACAAATATTATAGAGATACATGAGGTATTTTCGTTTTCTCTCAAAGTTTCATATAAAAAAAAAAATTCCCCTTTTCAACCGATATGCAAAATTGCATTGTCCTCATTTAAGGTGAATTTGCTTTGTATCCGAAGCTGCCGTAGCATGTAGACATTGCTTGCCTTTTTTTGTACATATGTTTCATACGATAACTCTGCCAACTTAGGAAGCACATTTTCTAACAACAATTTCCTGATCATATAGTGCACAGTTGTGTTGCCCACGGTTCGAATAAAACCATTGAGGCAATTTCCATAAATATATGGACATTTTTCACCACATCGCAGAAAATCAATCGTATCATCAGTTATCAAAGCGAAGGCAGAGGCAGCAGAATGACATTTTACACAAACAGGATCAAAGGGGGTCAAGTACACATTGGCTACAACTAAAATACCTTCAACCCGGGAATGCGAGCAAAGGAGTTAATACATTGAACAACATAATACAGAACTGCATCCCACTCTCCCCTTTAAAACAAAAAAAAAAATTAACAGTTGCAAAAATTTGTTGAAGGATATTTATATAAGAAAAGCGAGGATGATTTTGTAAATGTATACGCACAACAATTGTAGATCTATCTAGCTTCTCCAGATCCTTTACTGCATCTCCTCGCAACTCTGTTACAAACGTTGACTGGATTGTCCGAAAGATTGTTTCTCTAGCATCCTTCTTTTTTGTTATATTTTTGAACACCATAAGTGGAACCTACCCTCTATGAAATTGTTGTTCCATTGATGAAAACAAATCTGAATACGTATCGAACAATTGTAGCTGCAACATGGAACAATGCAATATTTGTGTAGCTTATTCAACATACATGCAGAAGTGAAAGTAAACAACAAAACTAAATATGAAAAGCGGTATCATTACCTTATCGTTGTCTGGCTCTCCATCCTTTATATGGAGAATGTGTTGAGACCCAAATTTCCTGGCCAGTGTGACAACAGCCCCAATCGTTCCCATTGGGTAAATATCAGTGCTCTGTGCAAGTTACCTAATAGTCGAGTTCGGGAGGAAGCAGTATTCTGAACAAATAGGAGGATTTTTTCCCACAATGCTTGTTTCGTTGAACGAAATAATTTGATCGCAATCACCACAATCATATACTGTTTTCGACAATATATTAAAATTTGTAATGGATATCCCATTACGCGGCAATATCTTTTCTGCATGTTTCTGGACAAGTTGTGGAGGATCAGTCAGTGTGACTGTCATCATGGCGTCCTTGTCTATCATATCAGCATGCATAATGGGTCTACTTTTGTTTGGCTTGTCCAAGTAGGTGGTATAGACAACCATTATGTCCCCGACAAACACCTGTCCAGTTTGGCGGCTGTTCAAGGCCTCTATTGACAATACTTTGGATGTCATAACTCTAGACCTGAAGAAATTTTTTGAACAGGAAAACTAAAGTGAATGGTAGTGTGCTACAAGTACACGCATACTTTTGATGAACTATGGAGACAAAGTTTCGCAACGACACCTCTTAGTCTGCGGAACATGCAACAGGTTCGACGTTATGCTTGTACTTGTAGATACTTCTTGCGAGCTGCAAACCATGTACTGCATATGGAATCAACATATTCGCCATGCCATAGATGAATATATAGCCTGGGAAATTTGTATAGTAAACATAGTAAGAGGAGAGCGCATGCATATTTACCCTTGGCCTTGTCGGTCCACCGATGTCTGGGATGACTGACTTCTCATGGTCGTCTCACTAGTCCAAATTTTTTTGATGCAAGCATTTGCAGATGGACATCAAGACTAAGCAAATATATGCATTCTATATTATATGCCTACACCCAGTTTGTATCTTTAATTTGTCATCTCACTTGGTATACCTTTTAGAAGATTGTACCACAAAACCCTCTGTTGTTGCACAAAAGAATTCATCTCCCTGTCCAAGCAACCTGCTTTTTCCAAGGGAGCAACGTGAAAGATGAAATAGACAAGAAGGCAAGTTAGTTTGAAAACAGACATGTAAAACAAAAAGAAACATGTATATTTACCCGCCAAAGAGTCATTCATCATGTCCAGCCATTCTGTTTGTTTTAATGCAACAATGCAGCGCAAACACAAGGGACATGCACTAGCTTAGTATGCATGAATAAACGTATGCAACCAAGAAAACTTACCATGTAGGAAGGCACGCAACTAGCTTAACACATATCTAGACCATAAATGAAATACAAAACAACGCAATATGAAACAATAGTACGAGCATGCACCTTTCTATATCCTCATCAACTGATGCAGTCAAGACTCTCTCCTTTTATCCAGCTGCTCTGTTTGTTTCAATTTGGGAACCCACAAAATTTAATGAACGTCAATGGAAGTTGGTATTCAGCAGAGAACAAGCAATATGTACATAGAGCAAAACTAACTCAATGAAGAGTCTACAAAGGTAGAAACATGAACCTTTGCGCTTCTCTATCCATGTTTGTAAATGTGTACAATTTTTGCCTATCAAGTGCATATTCAAATTAGATCTGAATAGCCTGGTGATGGAAATTATAACAACCCATAAATAATTGGAATCTATCCGAGCAGTGCCCACGGTGTGCACCGCTGATGAAGAGAAGAGATATATTAATGTAGACTAATATGAACAAACTTGCAACACAAAGTACTAATGCAATTAAGAAATTCGATTAAAACACAAAGTATTAATGGAAATAAGAAATTCAATTAAAGAACGGATACGCTTTTATCATGAGAAAAAGGGGTGCATTTTTATCATTAGAAAGGGTGAGAAATTCCAAATAAATGTAATTTTTTTTATCATAAAAAAGGTAAGGAATTTCAAATAAATGTGATTTCAAATAAAATTTCAAATAAATATTATATAAATTATATTTTTAATATATAAATGAATTCAACCTCTTAAAAAAGTGCCTAAATTGTTTAAATTATATAAATATTAACTATTAAAATTATAACAACCTATAAATATTTGGAATCTATCCGAAGAGTGCCCACTTGTGCACAATTGATGAAGAGAAGAGATATATTAATGTAGACTAAGATGAACAAAATTGCAACACAACACTAATTTAACTAAGAAATTCAATTAAAACTCAAAGTACTAAGTAAACTAAAAAATTCAATTAAAACTAGGCAGCACTTTTATCATCAGAAAGGGTGCCCTTTTATCATCAAAGCAAGTGAGGAATTCAGTGATATCAAGGAAGCAACCGTAGACTAATTATTTTTCATAATTCAGTGATATCAAGTTGAAAATGAATAAAACTTCAATTATAACATGTATAACACGTCGACATGTATAACATATCGCGTGTCCTATAGAATGATGTCCTATAAACCTTTTATTTTTTTAATATTTTTTTGAAATTTTATCTAATATTTGATTAGAAATTTATAAGAGTAATTAAAATTGCAGACTTTTAATGGACGGTTACTGAAAAAATAAAAAAAGCCTAGAACGTTTAAACTGGTCGGGTTAGCACCTAGTTCTAAGTCTCCACAAAAATCAGTAATCAATGAAAATTAGTTTATTTACACCCTCTTAAACTCCAAAACATAAAAATACGTATTTCTCTTATAATAAGATTAA
>SNQJ01S0030237.1:157196-172632 GCA_010110895.2 Picea sitchensis | reverse complement strand
AAAAAAAAAAAAAAAAAAAAAAAAAGTGTTTATAAATTAAAAAAATGAATTTAAATTATATTAAAATTTTTACTAATGAAAAGTTGGTATGCTAGAATATAACAGTGAAGTATGTTGTGTGTTTTAGTCAACCTCTTTACTATATAAATAAATTATTTTTATTAGTTACAATTAATATATAAATATATATTTTTTTATTAACTAATTTTAATATATATAACATTGAAGTATGTTGTATGTCTTAGTCAATGTTTTTGATATATAAATAAATTTTATTTATTAACTAACTTTAATATATAATGATGATGATGATTAACATCCACTAAGATCTAATTGGTTTATCAGACCTTAAGAGGGTAAGTAATTACTTGTGATTCTTTAGAATTTTGTTTCTGTGCTCGAAAAGCATTAAGAGAAGCTTTCCAAGATCACCATACTTTTGTTGAGTTAAGAGGTTAGGAAGGTTGGTAGTGTGATAAATATTTTGAAAANAAAAAAAAAAAAAAAAAAAAAAAAAGTGTTTATAAATTAAAAAAATGAATTTAAATTATATTAAAATTTTTACTAATGAAAAGTTGGTATGCTAGAATATAACAGTGAAGTATGTTGTGTGTTTTAGTCAACCTCTTTACTATATAAATAAATTATTTTTATTAGTTACAATTAATATATAAATATATATTTTTTTATTAACTAATTTTAATATATATAACATTGAAGTATGTTGTATGTCTTAGTCAATGTTTTTGATATATAAATAAATTTTATTTATTAACTAACTTTAATATATAATGATGATGATGATTAACATCCACTAAGATCTAATTGGTTTATCAGACCTTAAGAGGGTAAGTAATTACTTGTGATTCTTTAGAATTTTGTTTCTGTGCTCGAAAAGCATTAAGAGAAGCTTTCCAAGATCACCATACTTTTGTTGAGTTAAGAGGTTAGGAAGGTTGGTAGTGTGATAAATATTTTGAAAATGAGATCTAATATGGGTATAGGCTAGACAATCTAAGAGAAAGTGTTTTTCATCTTCAACCTTCTTAGTGTCACAAAGGTGGCACACTCTTTCATCCTGTGGCATTTTAGGAATTGACCAATGCCCAGTTTCACTATGGAGCTCGTGAGAATTTGTTCTTATCTTAGCAATGTTCATTTTTTTCTTTACACTTGGAGAAACAGATAGATAATTTTGATCTTCTAGATTAGGGTTGATTACATCTTTATAATACCTTAAATTTCTTTTTTCCTCTAACTCTTTATCACACCACATTTTTTCCTTAAATTTTGATTTGATTTTTTTTTAATAGTATCTTTATTCTGCAAAATGGTTTCTTCCATGATTCCCCAATAGTTTAGCCAAGACCGGGCGTCTTTATGCCATCCTCGCTTGAGTCTATGGTGGTTATGACTTGATTTTGAAGCAATTTTAGGTAGCCTATTGTCTTCCATGTTGTTTAACTTGTTCTTATACATTAGGTATCTATTCATAGCCATACTTTCAATGGGGGAGAGGATTTTTTCTACTAGGAGGATGGGATAGGGCGTATTTCCTTTAATTTTGAGATTATAGGTTATAAAATTCTTTTGTGTTTGATCTATCTTTCTCGAGGATTCCCGAGAGATACTACAACCCTAGACTTCACATCCATAAAGAATAATAGGTGTAATAAGAGTCTCAAAGAGAAGTTTATTCTTATCCCAACTCCAAAGATCAGTTGATTTACAATTGTTTTCAAACCCATAATAAACTTTCCATCCCCCAATAATCGTTTTCTCAATGCTATAATTCCAATTGAGCTTGTGGTGAATATCAATTCCAAGAGATTTGTATGATGTCACTTCCTCCAAGTTGTTGTTGTCATATACAAAGGTATCATAAGGGATCTTATTGGATTTAATAATCATGTCTGGTCTTATCAGTATTAACAGTCATACCCATATTGGAGAAAAAATCTTTGATGATTCTTAGTTGGTTTTCAAGATCATGGGGACTCCTTGCCATAAGAACGATATCATCGACATAAAGAAGAAGATTGATGACTATACCAGTGAGAGTAGGGCCGACACAACCTATTTTTTCCAAGCATTCTTCTAACTTATCAATGTATATGCCAAAAATGGTAGGGGACAAGGGACAACCTTGTTTGACTCCGATATTGCAATTAATCTATTTTGACCAAACCTCAGTGTTTTTAAACTTAGCCATAACGTTCTCATACATCCTTATTGCAACAACCCTCAACTCGAGATGCACTTTTATCTTGTCCAACCTATTCCAAAGGTTTTTCCTAGGAACCATATCAAAATATTTTCTAAAGTCAACAACAACAAAAAAAAAGATTGGTTTTAGTATTGTGGAACTCCTCTGCAATGATCCTAAAGGTAACAAGATGGTTTACAATTGAATGATATCTCCTAAACCCGACCTAGCCTTTAGCTCTTTTACCGTGACCTTCTAGCCAAATGCCAATCTTCTTTTCCAAAATAATTCCATAAATATTGGCTAAAATCGGGCTAATCATAATGGTCCTATAATTAGAGGGAATGTTTTTATCCCCATTTTTAAAAATAGAAACAATGAGGCTTTGCGTCTAGGGTTTAGGGAATCCCTGCTTGACTGCTAAATTGAAGAGCTTGTGTATGTGAGGGATAAGGATTGGCCCTCCGATTTTAAAAATTTCAGCTTGGTAGCCTTCAATGTCCTTAGCTTTCCCATTTGCAAGCCGCTTAACCCAAACTCTATGTTGTGTGACTTAGTCAAAGTCTCTAATATATAAATATCTAATTTTTATTAACTAATTTTAATGAGTTGGGTATTGCATATCTATGAGACAAAATATGTTTATACAAAGAAGATACAAATTTAATAAGTTAGTCTATTCTAATAACAATTATTTACTAATAAAGTTTTCAAATACCATTATGTATTCTAAAAGTTTTAGGTTTTGGTTCTTTTTTAGAAATATTAGTTTTTTTAATTTTGTTTGGAATAGGATGAGAAATTGTTGGATTTGTATTTTTCAACAGGTCAAATTTATTTATGCACTCAAAAATACAATTTAAACAACATAAAATTGTAATTTAGCCCAAATTTATATTACCTATTCCAATAAAAATACCAAAATATAAAACTTTTAAACAACTTCTATTTTTAATTACTATTAGAAATATCTTTCATTATACCAATATCTTTCATTATAAGACTACACCAATATCTTTCATTATAAGATTACGGGAAGCTTTTTTATTATTATTCCGAGTTTCCTTATGGCAATTCGGATATCTTTTAATATAAAAGTCTAGCATTTCTTTTTTATTATTATTCCAAATTTCTTTGATTCGGGTATCTTTTAATATAAAAATCTAACATTTCTTTTTTATTACTATTCCAAATTTCTTTGATTGCAATTCGGATATCTTTTAATATAAAAGTGTAACATCTTGAAATATAAAGTTATGAATGAACCTTATTTGTTGATTACTATTACGAATATAATTGATGACTGCTGGATTTTATTTTTTTTGCGCTGCAAGTCGTATTGCGATATTCACTCTTCCAAAGCCCACGAATCACTTGCAAATAAATTGGACGTGTTGTGATAGACAGTTGATATGTTGGTATCAATTGCTTTGATGTCCGGTCCTTGTATTTATGTTGGTATCACTTGCTGGGGATTTATTGTAGTAATTTAACAAAGAACTTTATCTTGTGGGTCATTTATCATCATAACATCGAAGAAGAATAGGGTTTGGAGAATGTGTATTTTTTTATATATTTCTAAATAAACTTACTCTCAAGAATAGATACCCTCTTCCTAGGAATAATGAATTATTGCATTAGTTGTAGCAGGCTAAGTGCTTCACTAACCTAGATTTGAAATCTGAATACTAGGCCAAGGGGGCAAGTCAAAGAACAAGACACTCAAGGAATACTACTTTCAAAACAAGGCAAAGTGTATATGAGTAATTGGTAATGTATTTTTGTTTATCTAATAGAATAGTTGCATTTATGTGTTTGGTGAATGATGTATTTTATCTCTTTCTTGATTCATTTTTTATCGCTTGCTTGGATGATATACTAATAGGTATCTCTACCTAAGACCATATCTCACACATAATATAGGTGTTTGAGAATATGAGAAAGCATTATCTCATGGAAAATATTAAGAAATGTGATTTTTTTAATAGTATCTTATGTACATGATGTATGTAGGTCCTGACTTGCAAGATACCCTTACATCCCAGCTTGAGATGAGAATATCATGTTGGTCATGTATAGCAAGGAATTTATGAATGATTTACAAGGAACATATGAAGTGTTCTTAAATGTTTTTGTTTTCATTTAGATGGGTAACTAAATAGTTGTTTAGATCATTTTTTTTTGGATGAAATGTATTAGTGGAAAATTTCTGAATACTTCCCCATTCATTGATGGTAAGCAGGGTAAATCACCAGCCTAACCCTGATTACAGAGTCTCATCCAAGGGGAATCAAAAGAGTTAAACTCATGACAAAAAACAAGCATGATATACTCACGACTAGCTCTAAGACAATTCAGCTAATACTCAGAAATTATAATTTCTATTAGCTCAGAAATTATAATTTCTTAGATCATATAGCTATATTTTCATTAATATAGTTTTAGGTGAAAATTCCTATATAAATCCATAATAATAATTAATGAAATAAAAAATCATAATAATTAATATATATGATTATTGAAATGGTAGTTTAATTTTCTCTCCTTCGCATTGCTAGACATTCACATTTGCTTCATGAATTTGTTTATTTCCATCTATTTACCTGAACTCCCATTCTTTCGTCACCTAGTTAAGTAAGTAAAGGGTAGTTAGATTTTTTCATATTACAATTATTTGGTGGAAATGTGTAAACTAGGCCTTTAGACCTGCTTGATAATTCATGAATTTATTTATTTCCATCTCTTTACCCGAGCTTCCATTCTTTCATCACTCAGTTAAGTAAATAAAGTGCACTTAGATTCTTTCATATTACAATTTATTCGGTGGAAATTTGTAAACTAGGACTTTAGATCTCTTGATAATAATGATTTATTGAGTGTTATTAAGTCTTAAAATGGATTGATTTTGGTCGTACTATAAGGGAAAAAAAAATTGGGCCAAATTCTAAGTTATTTGTCTCTACCTTATCGCTACATAGAAGGGGCTAGGTGCTAAATAGAAATCCATATTAATTAATAGATATGCTTATTCAAATGGTAGTTTAATTTGATCTCCACATTTCCATACATACTTTTTAATTTTTTTTTTTTAGGAATTTGTTTCTTTTCATCTCTTAACCCGAGCCTCCATTCTTTCCTTCTACGCTTTCTTATTATAATTTATTCGGTGGAAATTTTAAAACTGGGCATTTACACCTGCTTTATAATAAAATGATTGATTGAGATCTATTAAATCTTAAAATCCATTGATTTTGGTCGCAAATGAATTGTATGAGAAAACAAAACTGGGGTCAAATTCTAAGTTGTTTGTATTTGCCTAATTTCCACATAGCACGGACTAACTACATGTCCTAATTACTATACACTGTGAAAATGTTTATAACTTTAACAACATAAAATTGTCACATTACATTTAATAAAAATGTTCATAAACTTAACAACATAAAATTTTTGATAAAAAAACTTGAAAAAAAAATTAAAATCCATTGATTTTGATCGCAAATGGATTGTAAGAGAAAACAAAATTGGGGTCAAGTTGTTTGTAATTGCCTAATTGCCACATAGAAGGGACTAAGTACATTTCAGTGCCTAATTACTACACATTGTGAAAATGTTTATAAATTTAACAACATAAAAGTGACACATTACTTCTAATAAAAATGTTCACAAACTTAAGAATATAAAAATTTGATAAAAAATGTTTGACAAAAAAATAAAAATAAAGATTATTTTTCTTTTTAACATGTAATGTATTATTATAAATTTCAAGTGTTTTATAACTATTCCTAATTTCGTCTGATCAGGTGTAGACCGATTGGCAAGTGTCGTGTAAATGGAAGGAAATATTTAAAAAGAGGTTTCAAGGTCGATTCTCACCCCCCCGATTTACCTATGCTCCATTCTTACGGGCTGCGTGGAAGCACCTGGGGTTATAGTGGTAGCGGACAGGTATCGACCCCATCTCATGCAAGTACGAGAACCACGAGTTGCCAATTACACGAGTAATTTCACTTGTTATTATTATTTAATTCTATCTAGAATTATGTATCATTAAAGAGTAGTTTCTTTTGAAAATTCTTTAACCTACAAACTCTCTTAATTTTCCCCTATTATGTTGAAATAAATGGAAAATTGGCATGCTACCAACACATTTATTTTTTCTTTAATAAGCACTACATTTTATTAGGCCATTGCCTATTTTCTTAAATAATAAAATATCCACAAGAACTACCTAGTTTTCATTCAAGTTTATATGAGGCATTTAAAAGTTCAAGGATCACCTCGCTAGGACTAGAAAGCCTAATGAGAATTAAAAGAACAATTTCAACTATTCAATTTGGAAAAAATAAAAATATCTGAAGGGCTTAATTCTTGAAAATCTATTAATCAAGATTGAGATGTAGGTAGTATTACACGGTAGAGATATATTAGATATGGAGTTATACTAAGAAATAAAGAAATACTAGAAAGTTGTTGACTACAAATGGTTGAGTACAAATCCAATCTAAAACATGAAGTTCTATAAACCATGAGACTCAATTAAAAAACAAAACCTCACTATGTAAGCTTAATTACTATCTAAAATCCTTTTATGAAGTTAAAGAAAAAAAATGTGTTAGAATCCGACCCTAACCCTTCTTAGTTGGTCATTAGTTAGCATGATATATTTTCCATGTAATAAAGGTCAACATTAATTAATAAGTCATATTAAATAAATGTTAAAATACCTAATAGAAGATTCTAATTCTAGAAAGATCTTCCTCTAAAATGTTCTTTAGAAGATAGAATTCTTATAAATAAGAGTAGGAGGTATGAGAAAGCTTGTCTTGAGAAAGTATTGTAATGGAGCTCTTCTCTTCTTGAGGTTTCCCCCTCGAAGAGGCAAGTGAACATTTACTTCTTTGAATAAAGATATTATTTCTAGTGTTATTTCTGGTATTGTTCTCTCGATATTTTGTTTTCCCCTTGATAATTGCTTAGTATTCATGTTTTTTCATAATATATTACATCTAGTACCTTACAAGTGGTATCAGAGCTCTTTCATAGGCATGAATTGTGCGTTAAATTTTTTAGGGTAGAGACATATACCGACTTCTTTAAACATACACATAGGGAATCTTAAAAATTCATTGTGGGACGATGAAACGACGGTGCGAGATCATGATGTCACATGTCCATTGTTTGGAATTCTATTCATTCAAAGCTTGTGGGTCATCCCGATTCCCATACTTTAAATCTAATCAGACGTTTGGTCTCCGCAATGAAATATAATATGATTATCATTGATTTCCCTAAAAACAAAGGTATGTTATACTGATTGTCATCGTTTTTACAGTTGTTTATGTTGTTTTGCAGCAGGTAGTAATGTCGTTTAAGTTTTCTACAGTGTATTTTAAATGTTATGGTTTTCTTTTCGGCTTTTTTTTTTTGTTTGAAATCTGGTGAGGAATGGTTGAATCTGCAGATTTGAGTGGCTAAGTTTGTATAATTCGAGTGTCCCTTGGTTTTTCCACACATTGAATCCATTTATGCATTAAAAAATGCAATTTAAACAACAAAAATGAACGATTTTTTTCAGATTTACATCGCCAAATTCCTACCAAAAGAACTAAAAAATAGAATGTTTAACCAACCCTATTTTCTAGTAAACCTATCAACGTGGCCATGTGGAGGTTGGGTGTTGACTCCTCTATTTCAGATAACATTTACATTTAAAATATCACTGTAGAGATCCGCTATGACGTAAACAACTTCGAAAAACCATGGGAGTGATCAAATAATGAAGCGACATTGAAGGCCTCATTTTAGTGGGAAGCACACTAGGTATATAGTGTCCGCATAGATGAGTATATTCTATGGCCTCCAACTATTCAAATTGTACCTTTCTTTCTTTTTTAAGTAGTTTCAATTTGTTTTAAAAGGGTAATTCAAAAAACATCTTAAAAAAATGTAAATTTTTTAAATTAATTGTCATTTATAAATGATAATACATATCATAAAATGTCAAATGAATGATCATATTTTTAATAACTCATTCACGTCTTAGCTTCCAATGCTAGTGTATTGAATAGGCATTGGTTCATCACACAATACTTGATTTCCTCATCTAAGGATTAAACTCATCTCTATTTTAGTTGGTTCTAAGATTTTCCCTAATATGGTGTACCCTTCTAGAGTGTACCCTTTCACAACATTGAATCTATCATATAACTCACACCTAGATAAATATTCTAGGAAGGTATTAATGTATGCATTATTTTAAGTGTCACTTAATGAAAGCTTCCCAAAGAAACTTAGATACCTTGTTTTTATGAATAGCCACTTGAATTCATGTGTTATGAGCATTGTCCATTCTTGTGAATATGGAAATTAGCATAGCATTTAGTTTACATACTTCATGTGTTTGAATCCTACACTTGCCATAGTTGCATTTTCTTTGTTATGTTTTCCTCCAGTGTTGGATTTGTTAAAAAAGACAAAACAATTAGTCATAGGTTATGGATGTACATTGTAATAGCATTGAGATCTTATTAGTAAGATTGATTGCAAATGAGTTGTTGAATTGTTGGATGATGTTGTGAACTTATAGCTACATATTCATTATGAATAAATGAATTAATACATGTGTCAACAACATTACTATAATGTAATTATGTAACAAAATGATAGTTATATAATCACATTATATTAGAAAATCATCTAAAATTGCCATATATAACTATTGATTCATATGATACATTTTGGAGTATAATGTCAAAGACATGGCTTTGTGAGGCCCATCTTAAAGGAAAATCATAATTTGATGATTTGGATTCTAGAAACTTGAAGAGCATGTTTGAGTAGTAAACATTATTTTTCTTTCAATCTTTTAAAACTTCAAATGTCTCAAAATATCACTTTGATGATGAAAATATTGTCTATAGATTTTATTGAACTAAACATGTCTAAAGGCATAGTTTGTATAACAATATCATACCTTTAACCCATGAAGTGTAGATCAGTTAGTTGGTTTGCTTGGCACTAAGTCACTGGTTCAAATCTCATAAGAATGAATTGAGGGTGAAAGCTATTTGTGGAAGAATAAGAACTACCAACTCAATAACAACCATCTCTTAATACTTATATGTATACGTTTAGAAAATATTAAAAAAATCTAAAACCTTAATACTTTCTTATTAATACTTTTGACTAGTTGGTAGCTTAACCTCTCACTGTTAATAATGCATTTACTAGTGATACTTTGACTAGTTGGCAGTGTAACCTGTTAATGATCTCAAGTCAATCTCTTATGTGGAATTTCATCTCAAGGCAATCTGTTATACGGAACAGGGACTCTTTTGCATCGAAATGGAGTCTAGACAAAGTACTTTAATGCAGACGAATTTATAGTTATATTGTGACTCCATTGGTGACGTGCGGATTAAGGAAATATCCAAATGCCTTATCCATAAATCATCCCCGATCCATTCTCCATAGTTTGTTGTAATTACCTTTTCTTATTTCCTTCCGTATCCATTCTTATTTAAATTCAAAATTGCAGCAAGAAAACTCATATTTTCTCCATTCTATGTATGTAGACATAAGCAAAAATTCAATGTTATAAGTCCTATTAGGTAGGTTCAAAACCTTTGACAATTCTTAACTGGAAGTCCAACTGTGAAAATAGACCATGCTTGGCCAATCCAATGCGCTTACATGGCCTTTACAGGAGTGAAAAGCCGTCTAGGTGCATTTGGCACATGCAGAGCGCTTTCTTTCTGAGGAAAATAGCTCAAACAACTTGTTAATCTTGATAGCGATTAGGGCGACAAGGCTGTCAGGTATGTAACAAAACGAGTATGTGCAATATGGTCAGGATTTCATGGCTTTGATGCACATTTGGCGAGTAGTACACCGACTCCCGAGCTTATTTAGCTCAGTCACTCAATCGAGTTTGTCGTCAGACAATTGGATTTGTGGTAAAACGAGATGTGACGACGTTCTACGCATCTGAATGCAGTGCACGTACGAGTCTGCTTTTATTGGATACGTCGCCACAAGAAATGCGACGAGACAATTCCAGTGGCTGCCAGCCATTCAAATTGCTGTCGATAGATGAAATATTAAACATACCTACCTATTTGGTTTGGAATTTCAAATCCCAACAGCTATTTGACGGTTTCTGTAAATCAGATGCCCGTTTCGAACAATTAACTATAAATGTTGACGGTTTGTTGAAAAATTTTAACGTATTTTACGGGCAAATCACCCCAATCTACCCGTCAAATTCCATCCTGAATCTGTGATCAAAATATCCCGTACGTTCAAAAATCGAATCGCACACTGCCCAAAGAGTGACAGAGGATGGTAACCCATGATTTTAATACATTGAAACATTATTAATAATTAATACATTAATAAAATATTATTAATATATTAATACATTCATGTATATATTAATAAATTTAATGGATTAATGTATTTAATCATTAATGTATTTAATGGATTAATGGATTACTGTATTTAATGAATTTAATATATTTAATGTATTTAATACATTAATGTATTAACTTATTAATGTGATTTCAACTAACAACAACCACATTAAGTAAAAAGTGGTTGATCGGCGTCATTAATTAAAAAAAGTGAGAAATGGCGCCGATAGGTGCCATTAATTAAAAAAAGTGAAAAATGGCGCCGATCGACCTATATCAACCACTTTTTACTTAATGTGGTTGTTGCTAGTTATGTTAACTTTGGAGAAAATAATTTGTAAACATACCCACCCTCATAGTAAGCACTTTAAGAATTAAAAAATCAGAGAACAACACAACACATCGGTTACGTGATAAGGGTTCACACAAGTGATATTATCCTTGATACTATCTTTATACATTCTATTTTTCATTGATTAGAAATCCATTACATATATAATTGTAGAATAACAAATTGACTTTAGACAAACTATAAAATATGATCTTAAACCATTCTCATATTAAATTTATGAAGTATGTAACAAGTTAATAACCTCTTCCTAAAAACATTCTAATTTCTCTATTATTTATCCAAAATTCTCTCTTAATGGAGAAATGGTTTGTCTACAATACTAATGCCTAACATAAGTAACATGCATGTTGGTCTTAGTCTCATCTAGGCTTACAACTTGACTCTAACAATTTCATCATGACCTTTTTTGTTGTGAGAGAGTGACGAAGATGGAGCTTCTTCCTTGGTTTGCTACTCCAAATATGTTTCATCTTGACTATGTTCTACTTCATTGTCATCTTGGCTTTCTTCTTCTTGATTTTGGAACTTGGCAATTGACTATTGTTCTTTGTCCTCAACACTTTTGCAGGTTCTTGGCAGCGTTAGGCTGTTGCACCATCAATTCATAATAATTTCTTCAGGAAATTAAATTCGATCTTAGGTCAACAACATAGGCGTGGGCTATAACATGACCTATCAGTTATTTCAAATTCATTTTGTTCAATCGGTGCATGGGGTAACAATGTATGTGGGGTGAAACATTAACTAGCCTATTAAATGATAGAATCTAATTGTATCTCATGCTAAGAACATCCCATAATTTTTCTAATCTTGTTGGTGGATCGGGGGTCGAGGATTTTATTTAAACATCGCTCATTGATATCTTCTGGAAAGAGCTCTCACACCGATCCATATTTCCATACATAGTTGACGTGGAAAATCTGACTCGGACATGTGACTAGGACACATGTAACCTTAAGATGACTTATGACGAAACTAGACTGTACAAAACCCCTATGTGACAAAGACACATGGCACTTGAGACTGACGTCTTCGTTTAATCGTGTTATTCAGAATCGGGTAATTTTCCTTAGCTAATCATTCTAGAAACAGTTCCTACCCTTTCGACGCCGAAAAGTATCAAGGATTGTCGATCGACGATAAGCCTCCCCAAGTGGTCCTGGATTAACTCTCTCATAAATTTTTCGATCCTGAAAGTGCATCGGGGAACGACGATCGGACATGTGTCAATGCAAAAATTTTCAGTTATTTAACTGTTCAATATTTCCCCGACCCCGAACCAACGCATCCATCATCGACTATCAGGGGTTTATCATGGCTCATGTCAACGTTTAATACTCTCGTATTTCACCGACGCTGATGGCAATCGGTCATCTCCTGAATCTGCGTGGTGATTTACTAACGCAAACGTACTCTTCCTTTTACCAACATCGATGGTGCATCGACGATTGGTGATTATTATTATGGTGCGGCCATTTTATCTTCTTGGACTTTTTCGACGCCGAATAAAAGTGTGCTTGACACAATGTTAGTTGCATATTCTTAGTTAGAATGCCTAGTTCTTTTAGACACAAGGTTTCATTTAACAAGTTTAAACAAATCCAATTTCATCGATAAGATTCATGAAAACAAAATAAGCCATCCTTCCATAGTGAACTTAATTCATACACTAAAACAAAAGAAAACAAGTGGTACCCAAAAATGACATAATTTCATGAATCATTTAGAGTGTGTTGAGCACTCAACAGGCCCATAGGGCGTTATAGAGTGCATTATTCCAATTCCTCTGATTTTCAACAAATTTTTTCTTTTTAATTCTTACCAGGTTTTTATTAGTTGACTTTGCTACCCCATTCCCTTGCATATAATAGTTTCCAGAGTATCTTATTATGATCCCCTTATCAAGAGAGAATTCAGTCAAACGTATGGAAGAAAAGTAGGAAGCATTATAGAAAAACGAGGACAGAGGGTAGTCCAAACCTCATTATCAGTTGTTGTTCTAGAAATTGTATTACTACTTTTTCATTAATGTGCGTGAGAGGGATAGATTTTGTCCATCTTGTAAAATAGTCTGTAGTAGTCAAGATATATTTATGTTGTTTCGAAGAATTGGGAGTAATTTATCCTATGACGTCTATTCCCCACTACTCGAATGTTTGGATATAGTCATTGGCTGGAGTGGAATAGTTTCTCTATTTTCCCAACCGATGCTCACTTGACAATTTTTACATTTCCTAGAATACGTGTGAATGTCCCTGAACAAAGTGGGCCAATATTAACCAGCCCTTAGTATTTTATGAGTCATGGTTTCTGCTACAAAATTCTCACCTCCTAGTTCATTGTGGAGTTCTCTCATCACATTTTCTACATCGTCCTATTCAAGACATCTAAAAAATACTCCATCATAGTTTACGCAGAAAAGAACATAATTTATGAGGTGATATTGAGTGGATTTTAACTTCAAGGCTCTCCTTTCTCTAGGGTTTATATTTTCGGGAAAATTCTCGTGATGCAGGAGATAAAACATGTTTCCATACTAGGATTCTCGCCTGGGAAGTACGTATAGGGATTCACCTCACCATAATGATAGCTCATTTTCCAAACCGGGGTCTTCTGCGTTAATCAGATCTTGGGCCTCAGCAACTAGTTTACATGATCCTTGTCCTTTGACCTATTTGGGAGGTTTTATGTCTAGATCAAATTCTTGAATGAATTCCATCCAATTTCCCCTCCTTTCTCCCATTTATTGATGGGTGAATAAATATCTGACTACGGGGTGAGGGACTATGACTTTGGTGTGATTCTTCAGGATATACGATATGAAATGCTTGATTGTTTTATATACTACATAAGCCTACTTGTCTATATTAGGGTAGTTTAGTTCAGCTCCTTGAAGGTTGGTTCTCATAAAGGATATTGGTGCCTCATCGTTTTCATCATCCTTTTGGGTAAGTATTGCAGCCAAGGATTGGTCAGAAGAAAAGGTATAAAGGAAAAAATCCTTGCTAAAGTCAGGACTTCGCAACACTAGTGCTTGGGATATTGCAGTCTTGATGTTATTAAAATCTCCTCTTCTTTCTTCATCCCATTTAAACTTTTCATATTTGAAAATCATTTTTTGTAAAGGTTTAACAGTTTCAGCGAAGTCAGGAGTAAACTTCCTAACAAAATTGTTATTCTCGAAAAATGATTGCATGGCCTTTTTATTGTGAGACAAAGGGAGTTGAGCTATTGTTTTTATCCACTTAGGTTCGATGCTAATTCTTCCTTGATATATGATGTGACCTAATAATTTTCCTTCCTCTACACTGAAGATGGTTTTCTTGGGGTTCAAATATATTCTATATTTCCTACACCTTTCAAAAATATGAGTCAAATGTTGAATGTGGTCTTCCTTGTTTTTTGAGTATATTGTTGCTTCATATAAATATACTACCACACACTTCATAATAAATCCTTGAAAAGATACGACCATGGCCCTCTGGAAGGTTGCTCCTACGTTAATCAATCCGAAGGGCATGCGTTTATAAGAAATGGTTCCCCACTTGGTTCGGAAGGCATTTTTTAATCGATTATGTTCTAAAACCAGGACCTGGTTATATCCTGAGACACTGTCTAGGAGGGAAAAAAATTCAGAGCCAGATATTGTCTATAGGAGTTGTTCCATGGGTGGAGCTGGGTAGTTATCTTTTTTGATGCTCTATTAAGGTTTCTGAAATCCACACATAGGCAGATCTCCCCATATTTTTTCATGACAAGAACCAAATTGGCTACCCAGGAAGAGCTTCTAACCTGAAAGATCGTCTTGGCATCTAACAATTTCTTCAACTCTTAATACATCAAAGGTTCCAAAGATGGGTGATACTTCCTAAGTTTTTTTTGGAAGGGTTTTTCTCCAGATTTTAATGGGATTGTGTGTTGGATAATGCGACTGTCACAAGTTTTTAATTCTCAGTAGGACCACACAAAGACATCTTGATATTCTTTAAAAAGTTTGAGATATGATTTCTTGTCTTGTTTGAACATTGTTTTACCTAGATTTACATTCTTGGGGTTTTCAGGGGTTCCTAGGTTTATATCCTCATATATAGAACATGAGCTCCTTGTTTTTGCATTCTTTGACCCTCTAAATCTTTCCCTTAGGTCTAAAAGTTTCTCCAAATTGGCCACCCATTTTGGTATTGTGTGAAATTTTGGTTTACTATAAGAGTGATATGTTCACTTCTTTTGTTAGTGGAGATTTGATTCTGTGAGTAGTTCTTGGAATATTTCATCATCAATGGCCAAATCCTTAAAATTCTCTTGGTTAGTCAGGAAATCTACAATCTGTTTATCCCCTTTAAAGACTTTCTAGTTAGAAATGTTGTTAGGAACCGACTGTTTGTAGAGAAGTTCCATTGTGAACCTAGAGGCTTCATAATTTTCTAAAGGAGATAATCTCGAGGCTGCGGTGGCTAAGGAATC